>SZWC01011225.1:13713-75770 GCA_023375785.1 Penium margaritaceum
GGATCCTGGATCTGGATCTTGGGAGTCATGTACAACGTGTTGTGCTTCTAAACAGCGTGGCACTGCAATGAAAATGTCCATCGACAGCTGCCTTTGCCCAAACCATATCCGGCCATCCATGTTGCTGATGATGTTATGGGGCTACAGGTGGTTGGTCGGTCAACACATAAGAAGATATGAGACCAATGAACTGTCAAGTCGCCATCTCCAGGCTGGCAACTTGACAGGTTTCACGCGGTTGACGCGCATGATGCATGTGCCAGCCATGCAGACGTGTCGCGAAATAGTTTGCTGGTCCAAAATATGCCGCGCATGTTCAGCTGTTTGATTTCGAATGTGCAAATGAGTGTGCTATGCGGATGACTTGAGCCGGACGTCTAGTCAGGTTTTTTTTACCCCAAACCCCCTCCCTCTGCCATAGGATCCGGGTCAGGATCCGCAGATACAAGCCGGATCCACAATCCTGGATCCGGAACCACGAATCCGGATCTGGATCCGGATTCACGGGTAGGGTACCGCGGAGCCCAGGATCCGTGTGCAGCCTTAGTTTGGGGGGATGCATTCCAGAGCCGTGGCAATGCGCTCTACCGAGGGAGTGTGCGACGGACGCCCATGCGTGCAAGGCCTTGTTGTGTGCCATTATTTGGTGCACCTCAAGTGATTCCTTGATAACATGTGCGGTCCGGAAAGAATCTGAACGGGTGCAGCGGATCGCCTCTAAACTGCACGTAATAGGAGGAGCAAGGAGCAAGCCCTCGGCTCATGGAGGGGGCTCTTGCTCGCTTCGTTGACGCCTGGAACCTTGAAATCCATCCGTTCTTCCTTCAAGGGAGGAGCGGCCGGGTCAGGCCCACGTCACTTGCACGACTCACAAGGTCGCACAGATACGCCGTGCCTGCTCCTGTAAAGAGCTACCTGGTTGATCATGCCAGTATTCATATGCTTGTCTCAAAGATTAAGCCATGCATGTCTAAGTATAAACGCCATTATACTGTGAAAATGCAAATGGCTCATTGAATCCGTTATAGTATATTTGATGGTACCTATTGCTCGGATGAGGTATGGTTAATCAAGGCTATTTCATACACTAGTTTTTTAGTGTGTTCCTTGACTGTACTTTCTTACATGGGAGTAGCTTACACTAGTCTATACACTCTTTCCATAGTGTATACGTCGAGTGCATGTTTGTCCTATATGGTCTCAAAAACCTCTTCTTAGGAAGGACTCCAGTGCGTGGGGTTAGTGCATGTGGTGAGTGCGCTTAGGCACCATAAAAAAGTACACCAAGAACACACTCAATGCGCTCATTTGTCTCAGATGTCAAAGAAAATCTTTCTTTTTGTCCTCTATGGAAGAGCAATGCTCTTTTTAGGAAGGAGTTCAGTGCGTGGGGCTAGTGTATGTGGAAAGTGCGCTTGGTCACCATACAAATCTATACTAAGAGTACACTCAGTGTGCTCATTTGTCCTATATGTCCTTGCATACCTTCCATTTTGTCTTATATAGCTAAATCCTTCTTTTCTTAGGAAGGACCTCAGTGCGTGGGCCTAGTGTATGTGGTGAGTGCGCTCCGTCTCCATACAAAAACACACTAAGAGTGCGCTCAATGTAATAATTTGTCTTATGTATCCCAGCAAACCTTGACTTTTGTCTCTGACCAAAAATTCTCCTCCAAGGAAGGACTTGAGTACATCGAGCTAGTGAATGGCGTGAGAAAGTTTTGTCTTATTTTGGGGTTCCATTTTTATGACATACAAATGTCTTGTTTCTAAGTATTGCATACCATATTGAAAAGTATAAAGAAGAATGAAACATATTGTGTGTTTTTTTCCTACTTTGGAAAGACACTTCTGTTTGACAATTTGTCATAATTTGGGTCCAAACACCCTTTTTGTGAAGAAAAGATTTGAATTTACTGTTTTCAGTAATTTTTTTGTTGCAGGTTCACTGCTTTTTCTTCGGTTTTTGTAAAAAATTACATGTAGCGATTTTGAGGACGTACAAATGTACGCAGACGTATTGCCCCGTTACATCCGGATATCATCAAAGTTATGGTTTACGAAAACCTTTGTCGCCCTTGCTATCCGGATCGGCCGGTTGTAAGATGGAATGGAAGCTCGTCGTTGGATGGTCGCCCGGAGAACCGGTCTATGTCATAACTGCCGGCCGACTACTTGTAGGTTCAATGTCTACCTAAATGGTTCTCCTGTTTTGTCGCTTCAGTCCTTGCAAGATGTTCTAGATTACATCGGGATATCGATCTGGCATTCCGTCTATTGAGGTCGTCGATGCTGATAACGACTTCACACCTGACGACTGAACAGTAGAGTAAAACAGGGACTGATAAATAGTGACGGTCAGGGTCGCGAGGAACTGTTGCAGTCCTTGTCGTTCACTGCTTACTTGAAGCTCACCGTGTTTTATATTATGTTCCTTCCGGTACTCGAACCCTATAAGAAGCTTGGATGAGAACATCGCAAACCAAAGAAAAAAGTAGATGCAAAGAAACGCGCACTCAGTGTACGATAAGTGCACTTTTCTATGTAGATGGAGTGCACTGAGCCATGTACACTTTGGACATGTGAGGAACTAGAACGACCATCAAGGTCCATCGGCGTTCGATATTCTTGCCGGTCATCACTGATGTGCGAGCGCTACATTTGAGTTCGGAATAATATACAATTATGCGGGATCGGTACAAACCTGCAGAAACACTACTGAACAAACAATTATTAACACATACAGACACTTCAAGGTCTACAATAACCTTGTAACTGGTCTGCTCTAAGAAAAACTCTTCATAACCTAAAAAAATCCTGTAAAACATGCAATCAGTCTTTAAAACTATACATGTCCAATAACGTAGAGAGATGTTAAGTTTTTGAGGGAGAGGGGGGGGGACATGGAAGGAGAGGGAAAGAGATAGATAGAGAGAGAGAGAGAGAGAGAGAGAGAGAGAGAGAGAGAGAGAGAGAGAGAGAGAGAGAGAGAGAGAGAGAGAGAGAGAGTTTTAGTGTGCACCATTCAAGTGCGAGTCATCAGCTTGCATTGATTACGTCCATGCCCTTTGTACACACCACCCGTCACTCCTACTGGTTGAATGATCTGGTAAAGTTTTCTAATTGCGGTGACGCTGACGGTTTGCCGTCGACGAAGTTGTGAGAAGTTCATTAAACCTTATCATTCAAAGGAAGGAGATGTCATAACAAGGTTTTCTATGATCCTCCGTTGGGTCATCACACGGAAGCCTGAGCGGTCCCCAATGCGTCGAGAAATGGGGTGTGTTGTCGTCTATACATGACGAGCGACACGGAGAAAGCGCTAGTGCATGGCACGTCCATGTACGATGTCGTCAATCTGTGGGAAAATCCTCCTCATCACACAGGGGAAGAACGGGACTACCAAGCGTGACTGTCGTGACGGCAAAGGCCGTCACTGGTCAATTGTGGCCGGGCAAGTGTACCTAGGTGTGGTAAGAACGTCCTAACATGGTCTCGAGGGGACGGCCTGCAGCTCAGCCCCGCATTGCGGGGTGCTGTTCACGGACTAGATGGCAACAGGTCAGCCCACGTGATCGCATGATGCCGGCTCAAGATATAGTCGGGCCCCTCCGAGAGTGAAGCAAGACCTGTATTCGAGTCCTTATGCACGGATTTAAACTGTTCCGTAGGTGAACCTGCGGAAGGATCATTGGCACACATCTCCGTGATGGCTCTGTCATCATGCCAACCCATGAACTTACGATGAGCAACCTGAGGGGCCATGTCGGAAGGCACGTGACGGCGGTTGTCTTTCCTGTCTCCTCTTTCCCGACCCCACAATGGTGGATTGGGGGACAACCCACTGCTTGGATGTCAACCTGAGCAACGGGGCGGGAGGCCGACCGACGGAGCTTGGTGTGGCATCGCCTCCCGGTAGAATTTCTATCGGGCACGCTGGTTCCCCTCCCCTTGGGCCTCAGGCACTCTGCGCCCTGGTGGCCGGAGGGCTACCTTTCAACCCAACCCGAACCCCTTGAGATGTCGGGGTAGGGACGACCCTGTCGCACCTGTCTTGTCCTTCCCCAGCAGGAACGGGCCACGTCACTTATGACCTGCCCTTCGCCCCATGCGCGATGGCTCCAACAACCCTGATAATGAAAAGTGTGTCAAAATAATGGGATGAGAAGAACGACTGATAGCAAAAGCAGGTAGAGGCAATGCAGCCTGGGAATGCTTCGGGAATGCTGATGTAAGCAAAGAGCGGTGAAGTACTGCGAGGAGTAAGGAGGAAAGCTAGCTTGAAATTTCCGAAGCTGAGGCAGATCTCTGAGATAAACACGCATTAGGTGAGAGAATTCTGAATCGAGCCGAAGTGCTGAGGAGTGTGATGGGCTGAGGAGAGCTTGGGTAAAGGAGCTATAGTGACGGAGCACAGAGGTCAGATGGCGAGAGCAAGGAGTGGTTGGTGAGGAAGGATGAGCAGTCTGCAAACAGAGCGGAGACACGGCGGTGAAGCCGCGGAACCAAAGGCAAGTAGGATGAAAGAGAATGTTTTGGGTTAAACTCGAGCGAATGAACATCATCAGTATGTAAAGACAGAACATGACAAAAGCATCGAAGCAATATGTCACTTCATTAGGGGATAAATTGACCGGAGTCCATAACAGTCGTGTGACCGGACGACTGTTGGCCAAGGTGGCTCGGTCCAAAACCTGAACCATTATTGAGAATGTTTTCCAGGGTCTTCTCCAAGGGGTGTGATTCCTCTGTTAGATTCCCATTCTGACACTCCCCTTGTATCTGACAAACAAGAGTGATCATCTGTGTAGGTAGGTACGCTCCACAGCAATGGAGCGTCCTAAGCCCCGAGGGGAGAGGAAACAAGACCATATGTCCCCCAGATTGTCTGGGTATGCATCAATCGGGTCATGGTAGTCCAAGTGCTGTCTTGAGTTCTCTGTGCACTTGCCGATTGACTTCAGTATAGGAACAAGTTCTCACCTGTGGTGGCCCAAGGTAGAGTGGATCACCAAGGAGGCAGTCTGTGACACCGAAGTGCCAAAGAAACTCAGGAAAGAGGCCCTACTTGCCCACTACTTGTACCCTAGATGCACCTAATTTCTGGTTTGTTTGTGCCCTACTTGCGTCCTACTTTGCACCCTAGTTCCCACGTAATTACGTCGTAGTTCCGCCCTACTTGCGTCCTACTTGCACCCTAGTTGCGCCCTACTTGCACCCTAGTTGCACCTCAATTGGGTACTAGCTACCTCCTAGTTGCTACCTAGTTGCGCCCTAGTAGCGCCCTAGTTCTGCCCTACTTGTACCCTACTTGCGCCCTAGTTGTGCCCTACTTCTACCCTTCTTGCGCCCTACTTACACCCTAGTTGCACCCTAGTTGGGCCCTGGTAGTGCCTCAGTTGGGCACCAGCTACATCCTAGTTGCATCCTACTTGCGACCTAGTTGCTCCCTAGTTTCGCCCTAGTTGCACCTTAGTTGGGCACTAGCTAAGCCCTAGTTGCGCTCTGGTTGCGTCCTAGTTGCAGCCTCGTTGCGTCCTTCTTGCGCCCTTCTTGTGCCCTAGTTGCGCCCTAGTTACACCCTAATTACGCCCTAGTTGCGCCATTGTTGGGCACTAGCTACGTCCTAGTTGCGCCCTAGTTGTGCCCTAGTTGCACCCTACTTGCGTCCTACTTGTGCCCTTCTTCTGCCCTAGTTGTACCCTAGTTGCACCCTGGTTGCGTCCTAGTTACGCCTCAGTTGGGCACTAGCTGTGCCCAAGTTGCGCCCTAGTTGCACCCTAGTTATGCCCTTGTTACACCCTAGTTACACTCTACTTTTCCTTACTTACATCCTAGTTGCGCCCAGGTGAACCCTAGTTGCACCCTACTTGCGCCATACTTGCGCCCTTCTTGTACCCTAGTTGCACCCTAGTTGTGCCCTAGTTGCGTTCTACTTGTGTCCTACTTATGACTTACTTGCGCACTAGTTACACCCAAGTTACAACCTATTTTTACCCTACTTGTACCCTACTTGCACCCTCATTCCGCCCTAGATGCGCCCTAGTTACGCCCTAGTTGCACCCTACTTGCTCCCTAGTTGCGCCCAACTTGCACCCTATCTGCGCCCTAATTATGTCCTACTTTCGCCCTACTTCCACCCTACTTGTGCTCTTGTTGTGCCCTACTTTCATTCTAGTTACGTCCTGGTTGTTTCCTAGTTGCGGTCTAGTTGCGCCTCCGTTGGGCACTAGCTAAGACCTAGTTGCGTCCTTGCTGCACCCTAGTTGCGCCCTAGTTGCGCCCTAGTTCTGCCCTATTTGCGCCCTAGTTCCACCCTATTTGCGCCCTAGTTACGCCCTACTTGCGCCCTTGTTGCATCCTAGTTGCACCCTAGTTGCGCCCTGGTTGCGCCATAGTTGCGCCTCAGTTGAGCACAAGCTACATCCTAGTTGTGCCCTAGTTGCGTTAATCTGCTCTACTTGCACCCTACTTTTGCCCTACTTGTACCCTAGTTGTGCCCTAGTTGCGCCCTAATTGTGCCCTAGTTCCCCCCTAGTTGCGCCCTGGTTGCACCCTACCTATGTCCTAGTTGCGCCCTTGTTGCGCCCTAGTTGCACCCTAGTTGCACCCTACTTGCACTTTCCTTGCACCCTAGTTGTGCCCTAGTTGTGTCCTAGCTGCGCCCTACTTGCGCTTTACTTATGCCCTACTTGCACCCTAGTTGTGCCCTAATTGGATCCTAGTTGTGTCCTTCTTGCACCCTAGTTGCACCCTACCTGTGTCCTAGTTGCACCCTAGTTGCACCCTACCGTACTGTCCCTTGATTTCGTTCAATGTTGTTTTAAGAATTATGTGACATTTAATTTCGACCAAAATTCGGTCCTCTGTATTTTTTGGGTGATTCTCCCAACCTCCCACTCTCTCCATCCCTAGTCCTTAAACTCGCCCATACTCCGTTCGGGTCCTTGGACCGTGGACTCGGAGTGATAAATCGCTGCTCCAGACTCAAAGCTTTGAGTTTTCAAAGCTTCGAGACCTTGCATGACACGTCAGTGTGTTCGTAGTAGCAAGCACACTGACGTGTCGCAAGAGAGCGACAGCGAGAGCGTTCGACCCGTCGGAGTGCGCTTGCCATCGCGAGCGCACTCCGGCTACGAAATGTTCGATACCAACTCTCTCTTTTTTGCATCCTTTTTTCCGTGTAACTAATCTCTGGTTCCCACATTATAGAAGCGATTCGCCCAAACCAGGGACAATTATGCTTCTGCTCATAGGCGAATCAAAGATAATTATTTTGAACGAATACAGTGGACAGTACGGTTTTTGTGCCTTAATTTCACCCTAGTTGTGCCCTAGTTGCATCTTAGCTGTGCCCTACTTGTGCTTTACTTACGCCGTACTTGCGCCCTAGTTGCACCCAAGTTGCACCCTAGTTGCGCCATACTTGCACCCTAGTTGCGTCCAACTTGCACCCTAGTTACACCCTAGTTGCGCCTCAGTTGGACACTAGCTACACCCTAGTTGCGCCCTTGTTGCACTCTAGTTCCACCAAACTTGTGTCCTAGTTGCCCCCTAGTTGCTCCCTAGTTGCACCGTACTTGCGTCCTACTTGCACCCTACTTGCACCCTATTTGCACACTAGTTGCGTCCTAGTTACGCCCTACTTGCGCCCTCCTTGTGTCCTAGTTGCACCCGAGTTATGTCCTACTTGTACCCTAGTTGCGCCCTACTTGCGCCCTAGTTGCGCCCTAGTTGTGCCCTAGTTGTGCCCTAGTTACGTCTCACTTGGGTGCTAGTTACGCCCTAGTTGCGCCCTAGTTGCTTCCTAGTTGCGCCCTAGCTGTGCCCTAGTTGCGTCCTACTTGCGTGCTAGTTGTGCCTATGTTGCGCCCTAGTTGCATCCTATTTGCGCCCTAGTTGTGTCCTAGTTACGCCCTAGGTGTGCCATAGTTGCACCTCAGTTGGGCACTGGCTCTGCCCTAGTTGTGCCCTTGTTACGCCCTTGTTGCATACTACTTGCATCCTAGTTGTACCCTAGTTTCCCCCTAGTTTTCCCGTAGTTGCGCCCTTGTTCCGCCCAAGTTGGGAACTAGCAACGGTCTAGTTGCACCCTAGTTGCGTCCTAGTTGCGTCCTAGTTGCGCCCTAGTTGTGCCCTAGTTGCGTCCTAACTGCGCCCTAGTTGCGTCCTAGTTGCGTCCTAGTTTTGCCCTAGCTACGTGCTACTTGCATCCTACTTGCTCCCTACTTGCATCCTTGTTTCACCCTAGTTGCGCCCAAGTTGCTCCCTAGTTACTGTTCGAAATCATCTCGGAGATTTCTTCGAGGGGTACACCTTATGAGAAAATAAAGAGTGGTAGTGTAGGTTCATCTGTGGAGAAATGGAACCAAGGTGCAAACGTTCCCGTAACCAATCATTGTGCGAAGCTCGCCGAGGGCAAAGCCAATGGCTTTGTGCAATAATGGACAAGGCAAATATACTTGCGGAGTTAGCTTCTGCGTATGTCACTCCTCTATGCATACGGCTAGCAAAGCCAGATCTCCTATCATGGCCCTGTGGCACTCCTCTCTCTCTGTCCATCGAGTTGCCACCGTACTCTCGTGGCCGCTCGATGAAACGCGATAGGCTAGGATCCTAACCATTTATATTGCTTGCATTATAATGAGATAGTGATCCATTGGATTCCTCTCAAGGCTCGCCCTCTGGGCCGCCTCCAGTTCAATCTCCTCCCATTGCCTCTCAGTGCCCATGCTCTCACAATGTGCCGAGTTGCTACCTACTGATGTCATACTTGCCTCATCAATGCCCACACCAACAAGGAAGCTTCCTATCTTCACTTAAAGTGCTGCATCCACAAACAAACCTTCTCTCTCCTCATTGCTCTCACATCCCAGCCATATCCAAACCATCACAAGTTCATTCTCCTCTGGTTCCTCTACCATTTTGCTCTCCGCTGTCATTTCCACCCTGCCTCTGCTTGTGCTTCTACCCTCCATCTTCAGCACTCGTCCCCTGGACCATGCCTACTCCCAGAAGTACCTACAATATTCTAACATTTATGCTCTCCTTGCGCCATACTTGTGCCCTAGTTGCACCCTAATTTGCCCTAGTTGTGCCCTAGTTACACCCTAGTTGCACCCTACTTGTACCCTGGTTGCGCCCTAGTTTGACACTAGCTACGCTCTAGTGGCACTGTAGTTGCACCCTAGTTGCGTCCTAGTTCCGTCTTAATTGCGCCCTACTTGTATCCTTGTTGCACCCTATTTGTGCTCTAGCTGCATCCGACTTGCACCCTAGCTACACCTTAGTTGCGCCTCAGTAGGATACTAGCTACGCCCTAGTTGTACCCTAGTTATGCCCTACTTGCACCCTACTTGTACCCTACTTGCACCCTACTTGCGCCCTTGCTGCGCCCCCAGTTGTGTCCTAGTTGCATCCTAGTTGGGCAATTGTTGGACACTAGCTACGCCCTTGTTTTTGCCCTAGTTTCAACCTAGTTGCGCCCTAGTTGCACCCTACTTTCCCTTACTTGTGCCCTAGTTGTGCCCTAGTTTCACCCTACTTGTGCCCTATTTGCGCCCTACTTGCGCCCGAGTTGCGCCCTACTTGCGTCCTAGTTGCGCCCTACTTGCATCCTACTTGCACCCTAATTGTGCCCTTCTTATGTCCTACTCGCACCCTAGTTGCACCATAGTTGTGCCCTACTTGTTTAGGGTTTAGGGTTTAGGGTTTAGGGTTTAGGGTTTAGGGTTTAGGGTTTAGGGTTTAGGGTTTAGGGTTTAGTCGTAGCCTAGTTGCATCCCAGTTGCGTCCTAGTTACGCCTTACTTGCGCCCTACTTGCGCCCTACTTGCGCCCTAGCTGTGGCCTACTTGCGCCGTCATTATGCCCTTGTTGCACCCTAGTTGCACCTTAGTTGGACACTAGCAATGCCCTAGTTGCGTCCTAGTTGCGCCCTAGTTGTGTGCTAGTTACACCCTAGTGGCACACTACTTGCACCCTTATTGTGCCCTAGTTGCGCCCTAGTTGTGCCCTAGTTGTGCCCTAGTTGTGCCTGAGTTAAAAACTAGCTACGTCCTAGTTGCACCTTCGTTGCATCCTAGTTGCGCCTTACCTGCACCCTAGAAACACCCTACTTGCACCCTAGTTGCGCCCTAGTTTTGCCCTAGTTGCGCCCTGCTTGTGACTCAATTTGACACAAACTATGTCTTGGTTGCGCCATAGTCGCATCCTAGTTGCGCCCTAGATGCGCCCTAGTTGCACCATACTTGCGCTCTACTTGCACCCTACTTGCACCCTAGTTGAGCCCTAATTGCGCCCTAGTAATGCCCTAGTTGCACCCTACTTACACCGTACTTGGGCCCTAGTTGCATACCAGTTTCGTCCTAGTTGCACCCTAGTTACGCCCTATTTGTGCCCTAGTTGAGTCCTAAATGCGCCCTACTTACGCCCTAGCTGCGTCCTACTTGCGCTGTAGTCGCGTCCTTCTTGCACCCTAGTTGGGCCCTAGTTAGGCACTAGCTACACCCTAGTGGCGCCCTAGTCATGCCCTAGTTGCACCCTACTTATGCCCTTGTCACGCTCTAGTTGTGCCTTAGTTGCGCCTTGCTTGCGTCCCTCTTGTGCCCTACATGCGCCTTAGTTGCGCCCTAGTTGCATCCTAGTTGCGTCCTACTTGCGCCCTACTTGTGCCCAAGTTGCGCCCTAGTTGCACCCTGGTTGCATCCTACTTTCACCTTAGTTGTGCCCTACTTGCATCCTAGATAGGCCCTAGATGTGCCTCATATAGGTACTAGCTATGCCCTGGTTGCACCCTAGTTGTGTCCAAGTTGCACCCTAGTTGTGCCCTACTTGCGTCCTACTTGTGCCCTAGTTGCGCCCTACTTACGCCCTAGTTACACCTCAGTTGGGCACTAGCTAAGTCCTAGTTGTGCCCTAGTTGTACCCAAGTTGCACCCTAGTTGAGTCCTAGTTGCACCCTGCTTGTGCCCTACTTGCACCCTAGTAGTGCCCTATTTGCGTCCTAGTTGCGCCTTTGTTGCAGCCTACTTGTGCCCTTGTTGCGTCCTAGTTGCGCCCTATTTGGGCCCTACTTGCCCCCTACATGGACCCTATTTGCATCAAACTTGCGCCATAGTTGCACCGTAGTGGCGCCGTAGTTGGGCACTATTTGTGCCCTAGATATGCTCTACTTGCGCCCTACTTATGCCCTCGTTACGCCCTAAATGCACCATACTTGCGGCCTACTTGGGTCCTAGTTGCGCCCTAGTTGCACTCTAGTTGCGCCCAAGTGGCGCCTTACTTGCACCCTAGTTGCGTCCTACTTGCGCCCTTGTTGCGCTCTAGGTGCATTAGTTGAGCTTTGGCTACGCCCTAGTTGCGCCCTAGTTGCGTCCTTGTTGCGTCCTAGTCGTGCCCTAGTTGCGCCCTAGTTGCGTCCTTCTTGCACCCTTCTCGCGTCAAAGTTGAATCCTTTTTATAGCCTAGTTGCGTCCTACTTTTGTCCTTGTTTCCCCCTAGTTGTACCCTAGTTGTGCCCTACTTGCGCCTTACTTGTAGCCTACTTATGCCCTACTTGCACCCTAGTTACGTGCTATTTGATTCCTAGTTGTGCCCAACTTGCGCCGTACTTTCGTCCTACTTGCGCCCTAGTTGTGCCCTAGTTGCACCCTAGTTGCGCCCTACTTGCACCCTACGTGGGCCATAGTTGCACCCTAGTTGCACACTAAGTGCATCCTAGTTGCGCCCTAGTTGCGCCCTAGTTGCGCCCTAGTTGTGCCTCAGTTGGTCACTAGCTACGCCCAAGTTGCGCCCTAGTTGTACCCTAGTTGCGCCCTACCTATGCCCTACTTCCGCCCTACTTGCGTCCTAGTTGTACCTTACTTACGCCTTTCTTGCACCCTACTTGCGTCCTAGTTGTGTCCTAGTTGCGCCCTAGTTGTGCCCTAGTTGCATCCTAGTTGCACTCTTGTTGCGCGTTACTTACACCCTAGTTGCACCCTTCTTGCGTCCTAGTTGTGCCCTAGATGCGCCCTAGTTACACCATCATGGGGCACTAGCTACACCCTAGTTGCACCCTTGTTGCACCCTAGTTGCACCCTAGTTGCATCCTACTTGCGCCGTATTTGCACCCTAGTTGCGCCCTAATTACGCCCTAGTTGTGCCTCAGTTGGGCACTAGCTACGCCCTAGTTGCGCCCTAGTTGTACCCTAGTTGCGTCCTAATTGTACCCTAATTGAGCCCTACTTGCGCCCTAGTTGTGCCCTAGTTTCGCCCTAGTTGCGCCCTAGTTGCGCCTCATTTGGACACGAGCTACACCCTAGTTGCACCCTAGTTGCACCCAAGTTGCACCCTTGTTGTGCCTTACTTGTGTCCTACTTGTGCCGTAGTTGCACCCTACATGCATCCTAGTTGTGCCTTGTTTGCGCCCTACTTGCGCCCTAGTTAAACCTCAGTTCGACACTAGTTGCGCCTTAGTTGTACCCTAGTTGCGTCCTAGTTACGCCATAGTTGTGTCATAGTTATGCCCTACTTGTGCCCTACTTGCAACCTAGTACTGCCCTATTTGCATCCTAGGTGCGCCCTACTTGCAGCCTTCTTGCGCCCTTGTTGCGTCCTAGTTGCGCCCTACTCGCGCCCTACTTTCCCCCTACATGGACCTTACTTGCATCAAACTTGTACCCTAGTTGCGTCCTAGTTGCGGCCTAGTTGTGTCCTATTTGTGTCCTAGTTGCGCCCTACTTGCACCCTACTTGCACCCTACTTGCGCCCTCATTGCGCCCTAGTTATGGCACACTTGCGTCCGAGTTGGGTCATAGTTGCGTCCTAGTTGCGTCCTAGTTGCGGCCTTGTTGTGCCCTGCTTGGGCCTACTTGGGCCCTACTGGCGCTCTAGTTGTACCCTAGTTGCGCGTTACTTGAGCTCTAGCTACACCCTAGTTGCGTCCTAGTTGTGCTCTTGTTGCGCCCTAGTTGCGCCCTAGTTGTACCCTTGTTGCACCCTAGTCGCACCCTAGTTACGCACTAGTTGCATCCTACTTACACCCTTCTTGAGCCCAAATTGCACCCTTTTTGTGCCCTAGTTGTGTCCTACTTGCGTCCTTCTTGCCCCCTCGTTATACCCTAGTTGCGCCCTATGTGTGCCTTACTTGTGCCCTACTTGCATCCTACATGCACCCAAGTTGCACACTGTTTGTGCCCTAGTTCTGCCCTACTTGCGCCCTACTTGCGCTCCACTTGATCGCTAGTAGCGCCCTAGTTGCGCCCTACTTTGGCCATAGTTGCACCCTAGTTACACGCTAAGTGTACCCTAGTTAGGCCCTACTTGCGCCCTAGTTGTGCCCTAGTTGCGCCCTAGTTGTGCCTCAGTTGGGCACTAGTTACACCCAAGTTGCGCCCTAGTTGCACCCTAGTTGCGCCCTGGCTGCGCCCTACTTGTGCCCTACTTGCATCCTAGTTGCACCCAACTTAAGCCCTTCTTGCGCCTTACTTGTGCCCTAATGGCGCCCTAGTTGCACCCTAATTGTGCCATAGTTGCGCCTCAGTTGGACACTAGCCATGAGCTAGTTGTGCCCTTGGTACGTCTTAGTTGTGCCCTAGTTGAGCCCTACTTGCGCCTTACTCACGCCCTAGCTGCGCCCTTCTTGCATCCTAGTTGCATCCTAGATGCGCCCTAGTTGCACCGCAGTTGGGCACTAGCTACGTCCTAGTTGCATCCTAGTTGTGCCCTAGTTATACCCTAGTTCTGTCGTACTTGTGCCGTACTTACGCCCTAGTTGCGCCCTAGTTATACCCTAGTTGTGTCTCAGTTGGGCACTAGCAACGCCCTAGTTGCACCCTATTTTCACCCTAGTTGTGTCCTACTTGTACCCTACTTGTACCCTAGTTGTACCCTAGTTTCCCCCTAGTTGTACCCTAGTTGCACCCTAGTTGTACCTCCGTTTGGCACTAGCTACGCCCTAGTTGCACCCTAGTTGTGCCCTAGTTGCACACTAGTTGCATCATTGTTGCACCCTACTTTCCCTTTCTTGCGCCCTAGTGGTGCCCTACATGCGCCCTAGTGCCTCCCTACTTGCGCCCTAGTTGCCCCCTAGTTGTACCCTACATGCGCCGTACTTGCGCCAAACTTGCGCCCTAGTTACTGCCTACTTGTGCCCTAGTTATGCCCTAGTTACGCCTTAGTTGCATGCTAGTTGCACCTCAGCTGAGCACTAGCTACGCCCTAGTTTCACTCTAGTTACGCCCTAGTTGCGTCCTGGTTGCGTCCTAGTTGCCCCCTCCTTGCGTCCTTGTTGCGCCCTAGTTGCGCCCAAGTTGCGCCCTAGCTGCATCCTAGTTGCGTCCTTGTTTTGCCCTTGTTGTGTCTCCGTTTGGCACTAGCTACGCCCTAGTCGTGCTATAGTTGCATCCTAGTTGCGCCCTACTTGCACCCTACTTACACTATATTTACACCCTTGTTGCGCCCTAGTTTTGCCCTAGTTGCGCCTTGATTGTGCCTTCGTTGGACACTAGCTACGCCCTAGTTGCGCCATTATCATGCCCTTGTTGCAGCCTAGTTGTGCACTAGTTAAACCCTAGTTGCGCCCTACTTGCGCCCTACTTGTGTCCTAGTTACGCCCTAGTTGCTTTCTAGTTGCGCCTTACTTGTACCCTACTTGCACCCTAGTTTCACCCTAGTTGCACCCTAGTTGCACCTTAGTGGTCTCTAGCTCTGCCCTAGTTGAGCCCAAGTTGTGCCCTATTGGGCCGTACTTGTGTCCTAGGTGTGCCCTAGTTGCATGTTAGTTGTTCCCTACTTGCGTGCTCCTTGCGCCCTACTTGCGTCCTAGTTGCGCACTAGTTGCGTCCTAGTTGCGTCCTACTTGCCCCCTACTCGCGCCATAATTGCACCCTATTTACGCCCTTGTTGCACCCTACTTGCGTCCTACTTATGGCCTTGTTGCGTCCTAGTTGTGACCTACTTGGCCCTAATTTCCCCCTACTTGTACCCTGTTTGCATCCTATATTTATCCTAGTTGCCGTCTAGTGAGGCCCTATGTGCATCCTAGATGTGCCCTCCTTGTGCCCTACTTCCGCACTCATTGCGCCCTAGTTGTGCCCTAATTGCATCATACTTGCGACCTACTTGGATCCTAGTTGCACCCTAGTTGCACCCTAGTTGTACCCTGGTTGTTCCCTACTTGCGCCCTAGTTGCACCCTACTTGCGCCAAAGTTGGGCCCTAGTTGCGCCTGAGTTGCGCTCTAGCTACGCCCTAGTTGGGCCCTAGTTGTAGCCTAGTTGGGCCTTAGTCTCGTCGTAGTTGCACCCTAGTTTCGTCCAACTTGCATCCAACTTCCGTCCTACTTGCGCCTTTGTTGCGTTCTACTTGAGGCCTACTTGCGCCCTAGTTGTGCTCAAGTTGCACCCTACTTGCACCTTACTTGCACCATACTTAGGTCCAACTTGCGCCCTAGTTGCGCCCTAGTTGTGCCCTAGATGTGCCCTCCTTAAGTGGTACTTGGGCCGTTGTTGCAGCCTAGTTGGGTAGTTAGTACGCCCTAGTTGCGCCCTACTTGCGCCCTTGTTGCGCCCTAGTTGCACCTCATCTGGGCACTAGCTACGCCTTAGTTTCCCCCTAGTTGTGCCCTACTTGCGTCCGAGTTGCGTCGTACGTACACCCTACTTGCGTCCTAGTTGCATCCCACTAACGCCTTTCTTGCACCCTACTTCCACCCTAGTTGCCTCCTAGTTGCGCCCTAGTTCTAACCTAGTTACGTCCTAATCGGGCACTAGCTAGGCCCTAATTGCACCCTAGTTACGCCCTAGTTGCGCCCTAGTTGCACCCTAGTTTCTCCCTAGTTGCACCCTAGTTGCGCCATTCTTGCGCCTTAGTTGTGCCGTACTTGCGCCCTAATTGCGTGCTAGTTGTGCCTGAGTTGGGTACTAGCCACGCCTTAGTTGAGCCCTAGTTGCGCCCTAGTTGGACCCTGATTGCGCCCTATTTGCGCCCTAGTCGTGCCCTACTTATGTCTTAGTTGCGCCTCAATTGGGCACTGCCTATGCCCTAGTTGCGCCCTAGTTGCATCCTAGTTGCGCTCAAATTGCGCCCTACTTGCGCCCTACTTCCGCCCTAGTTGCACCATGGTTCCGCCCTAGTTGCCCCCTAGCTGCGCCCCTGTTGGGCACTAGCTAGGCCCCAGTTACGCCCTAGTTGCACCATAGTTGCGCCCTACTTTTCATGACATGCACCCTAGTTGTGCCCTAGTTGTGTCCTAGTTACGCCGTACTTGCGGCCTATTTGCGCCTTTCTTGTGCCCTACTTGCGTCCTACATGCACCCTAGTTGTATGCTATTTGCGCCCTAGTTATTCCCTACTTCCGCCTTCCTTACGCCCTAGTTGCGCCCTAGTTGTGCCCTAGTTGCGCCCTAGTTGCACCCTAGTTGCACCCTTCTTGCGCCCTACTTGGGCCATAGTTGTACCCTAGTTGTGCACTAAGTGCACCCTAGTTGCGCCCTAGTCGCGCCCTAGTTGCACCCTACTTGTGCCCTAGTTGTGCCTCATTTGGACACTAGTTACGCTCAAGTTGCGCCCTAGTTCAACCCTAGTTGCCCCCTAGCTGCGCCCTACTCGCACCCTACTTGCGTCCTAGTTACACCCTACTTATGCCCTTCTTGCTCCCTACTTGCGCCCTAGTGGCACCCTAGTTGCGCCCCAGTTGTGCCCTAGTTGCGCCTCAGTTGGACACTAGCTATGCTAGTTGCGCCCTAGGTACATCCTAGTTGCGCCCTAGTTGAGCCCTAGTTGCACCTTACTTATGCCGTAGTTGCGCCCTTCTTGCATCCTAGTTGCGTCCTAGATGCGCCCTAGTTGCGTCCTAGTTGCACCTTAGTTGGGCACTTGCTACGCCCTAGTTGCATCCTAGTTACGCCCCTAGTTGTGCCATACTTGCGCCCTAGTTGCGCCCTAGTTATGGCCTAGTTGTGCCTCAGTTGGGCACTAGCTACGCCCTAGTTGTGCCCTGTTTGCACCCTAGTTTAGCCCTAGTTGCACCTCTGTTTGGCACTAGCTACGCCCTAGTTGCGCCCTAGTTGCGCCCTAGTTGCGCACTAGTTGCATCATTGTTGAGCCCTGCTTTTCCTTTCTTGCGTCCTAGTGGCATCCTACATGCACCCTAGTGCCTCCCTACTTGTGCCCTCATTGCGCCCTAGTTGTGTCCTACTTGCGCCCTACTTGCGCCCAACTTGCGCCCTAGTTATGGCCTACTCCCGCCCTAGTTATGCCCTAGTTACGTCCTAGTTGTGTGCAAGTTGTACCTCAGCTGAGCACTAGCTACGCCCTAGTTTCACTCTAGTTGTGCCCTAGTTGTACCCTGGTTGCGCCCTAGTTGTCCCCTTCTTGCGTCCTTGCTGCGCCCTACTTGCACCCAAGTTGCGCCCTAGTTGCATCCTAGTTGCACCCTTGTTCTTCCCTTGTTGCGTCTCCGTTTGGCACTAGCTACACCCTAGTTGTGCCCTAGTTGCATCCTAGTTGCGGCCTACCTGTACCCTACTTACGCCCTACTTGCACCCTTGTTGTGCCCTAGTTTCACGCTAGTTGTGCCCTAGTTGCGCCTTAGTTGGACACTAGCTACGCCCTAGTTGCGCCATTACTGCGTCCTTGTTGCAGCCTAGTTGTGCGCTAGTTAAACCCTAGTTACACCCTACTTGCATCCTAGTTTAGCCCTTGTTGCGCCCTAGTTGCACCCTACTTGCGCCCTACTAGTGTCCTAGTTGCGCCCTAGTTGCGTTGTAATTGCGCCTTACTTGCACCCTAGTTGCACCCTAGTTGCGGCCTAGTTGCACCTTAGTTACATACTATTTGCGTCCTACTTGTGCCCTAGTTATGCCCTTTTTGTGCCCTACTTGCGTCCTAGTCACATCCTCCTTGCGCCCTAGTTGTACCCTAGTTGTGCCCTATAGGTTTATAGCTCTGCCCTAGATGAGCCCTAGTTGTGTCCTATTTGCACCCTAGTTGTGCCCTAGCTATGTCCTAGTTTCGCCCTAGTTGTGCCCTACTTGTGTGCTCCTTGTGCCCTCCTTGCGCCCTAGTTGCGGTCTGGTTGCGCCTTAGTTGTGTCCTACGTGCGCCCTAATCGCGCCGTAATTACACCTTACTTACGCCCTAGTTGCACCCTTCTTGCGTCCTACTTTCGCCCTTGTTGCGTCCTAGTTAAGATCTACTTGGCCCTACTTCCCCCCTACTTGTGCCCTATTTGCATCCTACATGTATCCTAGTTGCGTCCTAGTGGAGCCCTATGTGCATCCTAGATGCGTCCTTCTTGTGTCCTATTTGCGCTCTCGTTGCGCCCTAGTTGTGCCCTAATTGCGTCATACTTGCGACCTACTTGGATCGTAGTTGCACCCTAGTTGCACCCTAGTTGCATACAGGTTGTTCCCTACTTGCGCCCTAGTTGCGCCCTACTTGCACCCAAGTTGGGCCCTAGTTGCACCCTAGTTGCGTCCTACTTGAGCCCTACTTGCGCCCAAGTTGCATCCTAGTTGCACCGTACTTGCACCTTACTTGCACCCTAATTTGCTCTAGCTACGCCCTAGTTGGGCCCTAGTTGTAGATTAGTTGCACCTTAGTCGTACCCTAGTTGTGTCCTAGTTGCGTCCTACTTGCGTCCTACTTGCATCCTACTTGCGCCCTATTTGCACCCTAGTTGCGTCCTACTTGAGCCCTACTTGCGTCCAAGTTGCACCCTAGTTGCACCCTACTTGCACCTTATTTGCACCCAACTTGCATCCTACTTGCGCCATAGTTGCGTCGTAGTTGCACCCTAGTTGCGCTCTACATGAGCCCTACTTGGGCAGTAATTGCAGCCTAGTTGCATAATAAGTGCACCCTAGTTGCGCCCTACTTGCGCCCTTGTTGCACCTTACTTGCGCTCTAGTTGCGCCCTAGTTGCGCCTCAATTGGGCACTAGCTACGCCTGAGTTTCACCCTAGTTGTGCCCGACTTGCATCCTAGTTCCGCCGTAATTACGCCGTACTTGCATCCGAGTTGCGCCCCACTTACGCCTTTCTTGGACCCTACTTCCGTCCTAGTTGCACCCTAGTTGCGCGCTAGTTCTACCCTAGTTGCACCTCAATTGGGCACTAGCTAGGCCCTATTTGCGCCCTAGTTGCGTCCTAGTTGCTCCCTAGTTGCGCCCTAGTTGCGCCCTACTTGCGCCGTACTTGGGCCCTAGTTGTGCCCTAGTTACGTCCTAGTTGAGCCTAAATTGGGCACTACCTATGCCCTTGTTAAGCCCTAGTTGCACCTTGGTTGCGCCCAACTTGCGCCCTACTTGCCCCCTACTTGCACCCTAGTTGTACCCTAGTTCTGCCCTAGTTACCCCCTAGTTGAGCTTCTGTTGGGCACTAGCTAGGCCCTAGTTGCGCCCAAGTCGCGTCCTAGTTGCGCCATGGTTGTGCCCTACTTTTCATTACTTGCACCCTAGTTGTGCCCTAGTTGCGCTCTAGTTGCGTCTTACTTGTGCCCTACTTGCATCCTACATGCACCCGATTTGCGCGCTATTTGCACCCTACTTGTTCCCTACTTGCACCGTACTTGCGCCCAACTTGTGCCCTAGTTGCGCCCTAGTTATGCCCTAGTTGCGCCCTAATTGCGCCCTAGTTGTGCCCTAGTTACGCCTTACTTGCACCCTACTTGAGCCATAGTTGCACCCTGGTTGCGCACCAAGTGCACCCTTATTGAATCCTTCTTGCGCCCTTGTTACGCCCTAGTTGTACCCTACTTGTGCCTCAGTTGGACACTAGCTACGTCCAAGTTGCGCCCTAGTTGGACCATAGTTGCGCCCTAGCTGCGCCCTACTTGCGCCCTGCTTGCATCCTAGTTACACCCTACTTACGCCCTTGTTGCACCCTACTTGCGCCCTAGTGGCGTCCTAGTTGCGCCCTAGTTGTGCCCTAGTTGCGCCTCAGTTGGGCACTAGCTATGTTCTAGTTGCGCCCTAGGTGCGTCCTAGTTGCGCCCTAGTTGAGCCCTACTTGCGCCTTACTTACGCCCTAGTTGTACCCTTCTTGCATTATAGTTGCATCCTAGATGCGCCCTAGTTGCGTCCTAGTTTCACCTGAGTTGAACACTAGCTATGCCCTAGTTGCATTCTAGTTGTGCCCTAGCTGCACCTTATTTCTGCCCTACTTGCGTAGTACTTGCGTCCTAGTTGTGCGCTAGTTGCGCCCTAGTTATGCCCTAGTTGTGCCTCAATTGGGCACTAGCTATGCCATAGTTGTATCCTATTTGCACCCTAATTGAGTCCTACTTGTGTCCTACTTGCGCCCTAGTTGCACCCTACTTGTGCCCTAGTTTTGCCCTAGTTGCACCCTACTTGCACCCTAGTTGAACCTCTGTTTGGTACTAGCTACGCCTTAGTTGCACCCTAGTTGCACACTAGCTGCATCATTATTGCATTCTACATTTCCTTTCTTGCGCCCTAGTGGCACCCTACATGCGCCCTAGTGCCTCCCTATTTGCGCCCTAGTTGCGCCCTAGTTGTGCTCTACTTGCGCCCTACTTGCACCCAACTTGCGCTGTAATTGCGACCTACTTGCGCCCTCGTTATACTCTAGTTACGCCTTAGTTGCGTGTCAGTTGCACAAGATGAGCACTTGCTACGCCCTAGTTTCAATCTAGTTGCGCCCTAGTGGTACCTTGGTTATGCCCTAGTTGCGCCCTTCTTGTGTCCTTGTTGCGCCCTAGTTGCACCCAAGTTGCACCCTAGTTGCACCCTAGTTGCGCCCTTGTTCTGCCCTTGTTGTGTCTTAGTGTGGCACTAGCTACGCCCAACTTGCGCCCAAGTTGCATCCTAGTTGTGCCCTACTTGCACCCTTGTTGCACCCTAGTTTCGCCCTAGTTGCGCCTTAGTTGGACACTAGCTATGCTGTAGTTGCGCCATTATTGCGTCCTTGTTTCAGCCTAGTTGTGCACTAGTTAAACCCTAGTTGCACCCTACTTGCGCCCTACTTGCATCCTAGTTTAGCCCTAGTTGCGCCCTAGTTATGTCCTACTTGCGTCCTACTTGTGTCCTTGTTGCGCCCTAGTTACGTTCTTGTTGCGCCTTACCTGCGTCCTACTTGCACCCTAGTTGCGCCCTAGTTGCACTTTAGTCTTGCACTATTTGCACCCTACTTGTGCCCTAGTAGCACCCTAGTTGTGCGCTAGTTGCGCTCTTGTTGCGCCCTACTTACACCCTAGTCATGTCCTACTTGTGCCCTAGTTGTACCCTAGTTGCGCCTTAGAGGTTAATAGCTCTGCCCTAGTTAAGCCCTTATTGTGTCCTATTTGTGTCCTACTTGTGCACTAATTGTGCCCTAGTTGCGCCCTAGTTGTTCCCTACTTGTGTGCTCCTTGCTCCCTACTTGCGCCCTAGTTGCGCACTATTTGCGTCCTAGTTGCGCCCTACTTGCGCCCTACTCATGCCATAATTGCACCAATCTACGCCCTAGTTACACCATACTTGCGTCCTACTTGTGCCCTTGCTGCATCCTCGTTGCGACCAAATTTGCCCTACTTTCCCCCTACTTGTGCCCTATTTGCATCCTACATGTATCCTAGTTGCGCCCTAGCGGGGCTCTCTGTGCGTCCTAGATGCACCCTCCTTGTGCCCTACTTGCGCACTCGCGCCCTAGTTGTGCCCTAATTGCGTCATACTTGCGACCTACTTCGATCCTAGTTGCGCCCTGGTTGCACCCTGGTTATTCCCTACTTGCGCCCTAGTTGCGTCCTATTTGCGCCCAAGTTGGGCCCCAGTTGTGCCTCAGTTGCACTCTAGCTATGCCCTAGCTATGCCCTAGTTGGGCCCTAGTTGTAGCCTAGTTGCACTATAGTCGACCCTAGTTGTGCCCTACTTGTGTCCTACTTGTGTCCTACTTGCATCCTACTTGTGCCCTATCTGCGTTCTAGTTGCGTCCTACTTGAGCCCTACTTGCGCCCTAGTTGCGCCCTAGTTGCATCCTACTTGCACCTTACTTGCACTCTACTTGCATCCTACTTGCACTCTAGTTCCGCCCTAGTTCCGCCCTAGTTGCTCCCTACTTGAGCCCTACTTGGGCCGTAGTTGCAGCCTAGTTGCGTAGTAAGTGCGCCCTAGTTGCGCCCTACTTGCACCCTTGTTGCGCCCTACTTGCGCTCTAGTTGCGCACTAGTTGCGCCTCAGTTGGGCACTAGCTACGCCTTAGTTGCGTCCTAGTTGTGCCCTACTTGCATCCTAGTTGCGCCGTACTTGCGCCCTACTTTCGTCCTAGTTGCGCTCCACTTACGTCTTTCTTGGACCCTACTTCCGCCCTAGCTGCGCCCTAGTTGTGCCCTAGTTCAACCCTAGTTGCGCCTCAATTGGGCACTAGCTAGGCCCTATTTGTACCCTAGTTGCATCCTAGTTGCGCCCTAGTTGCACCCTAGTTGCTCCCTAGTTGCGCCCTAGTTACGCCTTACATGCACCCCAGTTGCGCCCTACTTGCGTCCTAGTTCCGCGCTAGTTGTGCCTCAGTTGGGTACTAGCCAGGCCCTAGTTGCGCCCTAGTTACACCCTACTTGCGCCCTACTTGCGCCCTAGTTTTTCCCTAGTTACGCCCTACTTGTGCCTCAATTGGGCACTACCTACACCCTAGTTTCGCCCTAGTTACATCCTTGTTACGCCCTACTCGCGTCCTACTTGCGCCCTACTTGCGCCTTAGTTGCACCCTAGTTCCGTCCTAGTTGCCCCCTAGTTGCGCCTCTGTTGGGCACTCGCTAGGCCCTAGTTGCGCCCTAGTCATGCCCTAGTTGCACCATCGTTGCGCCCTACTTTTCATTACTTGCACCCTAGTTGTACCCCAGTTGCGCCCTAGTTGCGCCCTACTTGCATCCTACTTGCACTTTACTTGCCCCCTAGTTGCTCCCTAGTTGCACCTTAGTTTTACCCTACTTGCGTGTTGCTTGCGTCCTACTTACGCCATAGTTGCGGCCAAGTTGTGCTCTACTTGCGCCCTGCTTGTACCCTACTTGCACTCTAATTGCACCCTACTTGCGCCTCGTTGCACCCTAGTGGCGCCTTATTTGCGTCCTAGTGGTACCCTACTTGTGCCCTAGTTGCACCCTACTTGCGTCCTGCTTGCACCCTGGTCGCAGCCTATTTGCTTCCAAGTTGCGACCTACATGAACCCTAGTTATGCCCTAGATGCGCTCTATTTGAGCCCTAGTTGGGCCTCAATTGGGCACTAGCTACACCCTAGTTGCGCTTTAGTTATGCCCTAGTTGTGCCCTAGATGTGCCCCTTGTTGCACCCTATTTGCGTCCTTGTTGCGCCCTTCTTGTACCCTACTTGCGCCCTATGTGCGCCCTAGTTGCGCCCTAGTTACACCTCACTTGGGTACTAGCTATGCCCTAGTTGCGCCCTACTTGCACCCTACTTAGGCCCTACTTGTACCCTAGTTATGTCCTAGTTGCACCCTTGTTGCGCCTTAGCTGTGCCTTAGTTTGGCACTGAGTACATCCTATTTGTGCCATAATTGCAACCTAGTTGCGCCTAAGTTGTACTTTAGTTGCACCCTAGTTGCACGCTACTTGCACCCTACTTATGCCCTGGTTATGCCCTAGTTCCACCCTAGTTACGCTCTACTTGTGCCTTACTTGCTTCCTCCTTGAGCCCTAGTTGCGACCTATTTGCACCCTACTTGTGTCCTACTTGCGCTCTAGTTCCGCCCTAGTTGCGGCCTACTTGCGCCCTAGCTGCGCCCTAGTTGTGCCCTAGTTGCGCCCTACTTGCACCCTACTTGTTCCCTAGTTGCGCCTTGTTTGGACACTAGCTATGCCCTAGTTTTGCCCTGGTTGTGCCCTAATTACACCGTAGTTGCACTCTATTTTCACCCTACTTGCGCCCTAGTTGTGTCCTATTTGTGCCCTAATTGCGTCCTACTTATGCTCTACTTGTGCCCTAGTTGTACCCCAGTTACAACCTACTTATGTCCTACTTGCATCCTACTTGCGCCCTCTTTCCGCCCTACTTGAGCCCTTGTTGCACCATAGTTGTGTCTTATTTGCACTCTAGATACGCCCTTCTTGCACCCTACTTGCGCCCTTGTTGCGCCCTAGTTGCACCCTAGTTGCACCCTACTTGCTCCCTACTTGGATCCTCGTTGCATCCTTGTTGTGCCCTAGTTGTGCCCTAGTTGCGCTCTAAATACGCCCTAGTTACACCCTACTTGCGTCCTAGTTGCGCCCAACTTGCGCCCTAGTTACGCCCTAGTTCGCCTTTGTCGGGCTCTAGCTATGCCCTAGTTGCGCCCTAGTTGCACCCTAGTTGCACCCTAGTTGCACCCTAGTTGCACCCTAGTTGCACCCTAGTTGCACCCTAGTTGCACCCTACTTGCTCCCTAGCTGTGCCCTACTTGCGCCCTAGTTTTGCCCTAGTTGTGCCTCAGTTGGGCTCTAGCTGCGCCCTAATTGGGCCTAAGTTGCACCCTTGTTGCGCCCTAGTTGCGTCTTAGTTGCGTCCTGCTTGCGCCCTACTTGTTTCCTACTTGCGCCCTAGTTGCACCCTAGTTACGACCTCGTTGTGCCCAAGTTGTGTCCAAGTTGTGCCTCACCTCCAGCCTAGTCGCGCCCTAGTTGGGCCCTAGTTGTGCCCAAGTTGTGCCCTAGTTGCCCCTTAGATGCGCCATAGTTGTGCCCTACAAGCCCCCTGCTTGAGTCCTTGTTGTGCCCTAGTTGCACCCTAGTTGCGTCCTAATTGCTTCCTAGTTGCGTCCTAGTTGCGCCCTAGTTGCGCCCTAGTTGCGTCTCAGTTGGGAACTTGCTACGTCTGAGTTGCGCCCCAGTTTTGCCCTAGTTGCGCCCTAGTTGTGCCCTTGTTGCGTCATATTTGCGCCCTGCTTTTGTCCTAGTTGCGCCCTAGTTGTGCCCTAGTTACGTCATAGTTGAGTCATAGTTGCATCCTACTTGTGCCCTACTTGTGCCCTAATTGCATCGTAGTTGCGTCCTACTTCTGCCCTATTTGCGCCCTACCTGCGCCCTACTTCCGCCCTACTTGTACCCTAGTTGCACCATACTTGCAGCCTAGTTGCACCCTAGTTGTATCCTAGGTGTGCCCTAGTCGTCTGAGCTGGATACTGGCTATGCCCTAGTTGCCCCCAAGTTGCGCCCTACTTGCACCCTACTTGAGCCGTAGTTTCTCCCTAGTTACGCCCTAGTTGCGCCCTTGTTGCGCCGTAGTTTGCGTAAGTTGGGCACTAGCTACGCCCTAGTTGCACCCTTGTTGCGCACTAGTTGTGCCCTAGTTGCACCCTAGTTGTGCCCTAGTTGCGCCTTAGTTATGCCTTCCTTGCGCCCTAGGTGAACCCTAGTTGCACCCTAGATGCGCCCTACTTGCACCCTACTTAGGCCATACATGCTCCCTACTTGCACCCAAGTTGCACCCTACTTGTGCCCAAGTTGCGCTCTAGTTGCACCCTAGTTGTGCATCAATTCGGTAGTGGCTACGCCCTAACTGCGTCCTAGTTGTGCCATACTAGCACCCTACTTGCACACTACTTGTGCCCTACTTGTGCCCTAGTTAGTTGCACCCTAGTCGCGCCCTACTTGCGTCCTAGTTGTGCCCTAGTTGCGCCCTAGTTGCGCCCTAGTTACGCCCTAGTTGCGCCCTAGTTGCACCCTAGTTGTGCCCAAGTTGCACCCTAGTTGCACCTCAGTTGAATACTAGCTATGCCCTAGTTGTGCCCTAGTCACGCCCTGTTTGTGCCCTACTTGCATCCTAGTTACGCCCTACTTGCGCCCTAGTTGCGTGTAACTTGTGCCCTTATAGTGCCCTATTTTCGGCCTAGTTCCACCCTAGTTACGCCTTAATTGCGCCTCAATTGGGCAATAGGTACGCCCTAGTTGCTCCCTAGTTGCGTCCAAGTTGTACCCTAGTTACGCCCTACTGAAGCCCTACTTGCGCCCTAGCTGAACCCTAACTACGCCCTAGTTGTGCCCTAGTTGCGCCTTAGTTGGGCACTAGGTACGCCCTAGTTGCGCTCTTGTTACGCCCTAGTTGTGCCATATTTACGTCCTACTTGCGTCCTACTTGCGCCCTACTTGCGCCCTACTTGCGTCTAAGTTGCACCCTAGTTGCGCTCTAGTTGCGTCTCACTTGGGCACTTTCTACGCCCTAGTTGCTCGCTACTTGCGACCTAGTTGTACCCTTCTTGTGTCCTAGTTACGCCCTAATTGCGCCCTAGTTGCACCGTGCCTGCGCCCAACTTGTGTCCTAGTTGCGCCCTAGTTGTGCCATAGTTGTACCCTAGTTGTGCCTAAGTTGGGTACTAGCTACAGCCTAGTTACACTCTAGTTGCACCCTAGTTACGTCCTAGTACACACTACTTGTACTCTTGTTGTGCCGTACTTGCGTCCTACTTGCACCCTAGTCACGCCCTACGTGCGCCCTTACTGTACCCTAGTTGCGTCCGAGTTGTGCCCTAGTTGCGCCCTACTTGTGCCCTAGTTGTGCCTTACTTGTGCCCTACTTGCATCCTAGTTGCGCCCCACTTTCACCCTACTTACACCCTACTTTTGCCCTACTTGTGCCCTACTTACGCCCTACTTGTACCCTAGTTTTTTCCTTGTTGTATCCTAGTTGCGTCCTCCTTGCGCCCTGCTTGTGTCCTAGTTGCACCCTAGTTGCGTCCTACTTGCACCATAGTTGTGCCCTACTTGCGCCCTACTTGGGTCCTAGTTGTGCCCTAGTTACACCCTAGTTGCGCCCTAGTTATGCCCTACTTGTGCCCTAGTTACGCCCTACTTGTGCCCTACTTGTGTCCTAGTTGGGCCCTAGTTGCGCCTCAGCCGGGCACTGGCTACGCACAAGTTGAGCCCTAGTTGCGCACTAGTTGCACCCTAGTTGCATTCTACCGCCCCCCTAGTTGCGTCTTACTTGCACCCTAAATGCGCCTCAGTTGGGCACTAGCTACAGCCTAGTTGCGCCCTAGTTACACCCTAGTTACATCCTAGTTACACCCTAGTGGAACCCTAGTTACACCATACATGCGCCCTACTTGTGTCCTAGTTACGCCCCACTTGCGTCCTACTTGCCTCCTAGTTTCACCCTAGTTGCGCCCTACTTATGGCCTACTTGTGCCCTACTTGCGCCCTACTTGCATCCTAGTTGTGCCCTAGTTACGCCCTAGTTGCACACTAGTTGCACCCTACTTCTGCCCTAGTTGCGCCCTTTTTGTACCCTAATTACGCCCTAGTTACACCTTAGTTGCACCCTACTTGCACCCTACTCGCGCCCCACTTGCGTCCTACTTGCGCCCTAGTTGCATCCTAGTTGTGTCTTAGTTGTGTCCTATTTGCGCTCTATTTGCGCCCTACTTACACCCTAGTTGCGCCCTAGTTACGCCCAAGTTATGCCCTAGTTGCACCCTAAATGTCCCCAACTTGTGCCCTTCTTGTGTTCTGGTTGCACCCTAGTTGCGCCCTAGTTATGCCCTACTTGCGCCCTACTTGTGCCCTACTTACACCCTACTTGCACCTTAGTTGCGTTCAGTTGCGCCCGAGTTGTGCCCTAGTTGAGCCAGAATTGGGCTGTAGATACACAATCGTTGCGCCTTAGTTGCACCCTTGTTGCGCCCTAGTTGTGTCCTAGTTGGGTCCTAATTGCACCCTAGTGATGCCCTAGTTGCGCCCTAGTTGTGCCCTAGTAGTGCCCCAGTTGCACCCTAGTTACACACTAGTTGCACCTCATTTGGACAATATCTACGCCCTAGTTGTACCCTAGTTTTACCCTAGTTGCACCCAAGTTGCGCTCTACTTGCGGCCTACTTGCACCCTTGCCTCTGAGTTGCACCCTAATTGTGCCCTAGTTGCGTCTCAATTGGGAACTAGCTCCATCCTAGTTGCACCCTAGTTGCGTCCTAATTGCACCCTGGTTACGCCATAATTGCTCCCTCTTGTGTCCGAGTTGCATCCTACTTGCGCCCTATTTGTGCCCTAGTTGCACCCTAGTTGTGCCTTACTTGCGTCCTACTTTGGCCCTAGGTGTGCCCTAGTTGTACCCTGTTTATGCCCTAGTTATGTCGTACTTGCGCGCTACTTACGCCTTAGTTTCCCCCTACTTGCGTCCTATTTGCGCTTTACGTGCACCCTACTTGCGCCTTACATGCACCCTAGTTGCGCCCTAATTGTAACCTAGTTGTGAACTCCTTGCGCCCTACTTGCACCCTTGTTTTGGCCTAGTTCTTCTATAGTTGCATCCTAGTTGCACCCTATTTGTGCCCTACGTGTGTCCTAGTTGTACCGTACTCCTGTCCTAGTTGCGTCCTAGTTGTGCCCTAGTTGTGCCCTAGTTGTGCCCTACTTGTGCCTACTTGCGCCCTAGTTGTGCCCCAGTTCATCCTACTTACGTCCTACTTGTGCCCTATTTGTGCCCTTCTTGCACCAGAGTTGCTTCCTAATTGCGTCCTAGTTATGCCCTAGTTACCCCCTATCTGCACCCTCATTGCGCCTCACTTGGGCACTAGCTACGCCCTAGTTGTGCCCTAGTTGCATGCTACTTGCACCCTCCTTGCGCCCTACTTGCGCCATACTTGCACCCTAGTTGTGCCCTAGTGGCGCCTTATTTGTGCCCTAGTTCCACCTTAGTTTGGCACTAAGTACACCCTAGTTGCACCCTACTAGTGCCCAACTTGTGCCCTACTTGCGCCTCAGTTGGGCACTAGCTACACCCTAGTTGTACCCTAGTTATGCACTAGTTGCGTCCTAGTTGCGCCCTTGTTGCACCCTTGTTATGCTCTAATTGCGCTCTTCTTGTGCCCTACTTGCACCCTGGTTACGCCCTAGTTACGCCCTAGGTGCACCCTACTTGCGCCCTAGTTGCGCCCTACTTGCTCCCTACTCTCACAATTCTAGTGCCCTAGTTGCGCCCTAGTTGCGCCCGAGTTGTACCCTAGTTGTGCCCCAGTTGGGCAATAGCTACGCCCTAGTTACACCCTAGTTGTGTTCTAGTTGCGTCCTAGTTGAGCCCTACTTGCGCCCTACTTGCACCCTAGTTACGCCCTAGTTGCGCCCTAGGGTCGTCCGAGTTACGCCCTAGTTACGCCCTAGTTGCGCCTCAGTTGGGCACTAGCTACACCCTAGTTGCGCCCTTGTTGTACCCTAGTTGTGCCCTTATTGCGCCCTACTTGCGCCCTATTTTCTCCCTATGGCGTAGCTAGTGCCCAACTGAGGAGAAACTAGGGCAGAACTAGGGTACAATTAGGGTGCATTTAGGGTGAAACTAGGGCGCAACTCAGGCGCAAGGTTGGCGTGAGTAGGGCGCAAGTACGGCGCAACCAGGCTGCAACTAGGACGCAACTGGGGGAAGCCAGTGCCCAACTGATGCACAGCTAGGGCGCAACTAGGACACAACTATTGTGCAACTAGGGCGCAAGTAGGGTGCATTTAGGAGACAAGAAGGGCGTAATTAGGGCACAAACACTGTGCAAGTAGGGCATAAATAGGGTGTAACTAGGGTGCAACTAGGGCGCAACTACGGCACAAGTAGGGCACAACTTGGGCGCAAGTAGAGCGCAACTAGGGTGCAACAAGGCCGCAACAAGGGTGCAACTAGGGCGCAAGTAGGGTGCAATTAGGGTGGAATAAGGACACAAATACAGCGCAACTAGGGTGCAACTAGGGTACAACTAGGGTGTAGCTAGTGCCCAACTGAGGCACAGCTAGGGCGCAACTAGGGCGCAACTAGATGCAACGAGGGGGCAACTAGGGCGCAGCTAGGGCGTAGCGAATACCCAAATGAGGCGGAACTAGGACACAACTAGGACACAACTAGGGTATAATACGGGCGCAAGTAGTGCCCAAGTAGGGCGCAAGTAGGGCACAACTAGGGCATAACTAGGGCAAAACTACGTCGCGAGTAGAGCGCACCTAGGGCACAAGTAGGGCGCAACCAGGGCACAACTAGGGCGTAACTAGATTGCAACTAGGGCGCAACTAGGGTGCAAGTAGAGCGCAAGTAGGGTGCAACTAGAGCGCAGCTAGGGCACAACTAGGGCACAAGTAGGGCACAAGTAGGACGTAAGTAGGACGCAACTAGGGCACAAGTATGGAAAAAGTAGGACGCAACTAGGGCGCAACTAGAGCACAACTAGGACGTAACTAGGATGCAAGTGGACGCAAGAAGGGCACAACTAGGACGCAACTAGGGTGCAAGTTGGGCGTAATCAGGGTACAGCTAGGGGACAACCAGAACGTAACTATGTTGCAAGTAGGGCGCAAGTAGGGCGCAAGAAGGGCACAACATGAACGCAACTAGGGCGCAAGTAGGGCGCAAGTAGGGTGCAAGTAGAGCATAAGTAGGGCGGAACTAGGATGGGTGCAAGTAGGGCGCAAGTAGGGCGCAACTAGGGTGGAACTAGGACACAACTAGGTCGCAACTAGGGCGCAAGTAGGGTGCAACTAGGGCACAAGTAGGGTGCAACTAGGGCGCAACTAGGTGGCAACTAGGGCACAAGAAGGACGCAAGTAGCGTGCAACTAGGAAGCAACTAGGGCGCATGTGGGGCGCATGTATGGCACACGTAGGGTGCAAGTAGGGTGCAAGTTGGGCGCAACTAGGGTGCAACTAGGGTGTGACTAGGGCGTAGCTAGTGCCCAACTGACGTACAACTAGGGCGCAATGAAGGCGCAAGAAGGGCACAACTAGGATGTAAGCAGGACGCAAGTAGGGCACAAGAAGGGCCCAACTAGGGTACAACTAGGACGTAGCTAGTGCCAAACTGAGGCACAAGTAGGGCGCAACTAGGGCGCAAGTAGGGCATAACGAGGGCACAACTGGGGTCCAACTAGGGAGCAACAAGGGTGCAAGTAGGGTGCAACTAGGCACAACTAGGGCGCAACTAGGATGCAACTAGGGAGTAGCTAGTGCCCAATTGAGGTGAAACTAGGGCGCAACTAGGGCGCAACTAGGGCGGAATTAGGGCGCAACTAGGGCGGAATTAGGGCGCAACTAGGGCACAAGTATGGCGCAACTAGGGCGTAAGTAGGACATAACAAGGGCATAATTAGGGCACAAATATGGTGTAGCTGGTGCCCAACTTAGGTACAACTCAGGCGCAACTAGGACGCAACTAGGACGCAACTAGATTGCAACTAGGGCGCAAGTAGGACACAACTATGGCACAAGTAGGGCACAAGTAGGGTGCAAGGAGGGCGCAAGTAGGACATAAGGAGGGCACAACTAGGGCGCAGCTATGGCATAACTAGGGTGAAACTAGGGTGAAACTAGGGTGCAAGTAGGATGCAAGTATGGTACAACTAGGGCACAAGTAGGGTGCAAGGCGGGCACAAGTAGGGCGCAAGTAGGACACAAGGAGGGCACAACTAGGGCGCAACTAGGGCATAACTAGGGTGAAACTAGGGTGAAACTAGGGTGCAAGTAGGGGGCAAGTAGGGTGCAACTAGGGCTTAGCCAGTGTCCAACTGCGGCACAACTATGGTGCAACTTGAGCGCAACTAGGGCGCAACTAAGGCGCAATTAGGGTGCAACGAGGGTGCAACTAGGTTGTAACTAGGGCGCAAGTAGGGTACAACTAGGGCGCAACTAGGGCATAGCTAGTGCCCGACTGATGCACAACTAGGGCGCAAATAGGGCTCAATTAGGGTGCAACTAGGGCACAACTAGGGCGCAACTAAGGCGCAAGTAAGGCGTGAGTAGGGCGCAACTAGGGCGCAACTAGTGTGCAACTAGGGCAAAACTAGGGCGTAGCTAGTGCCCAACTGCGGCCCAACTAGGGCGTAACTAGGGTGCAAGTAGGACGCAAGTAGGACATAAGAATTGTGCAACTAGGGCGCAACTAGGGCGCAACTAGGACGTGGCCAGTGCCCAATAGGACCATAACTAGGGTACAACTAGGGTGCAACTAGGGCGTAACTAGGGCGCAAGTAGGGTTCAACTAGGATGCAAGTAGGGCACAAGTAGGGCGCAAGTAGGGTGCAACTATGGTGCCAATAGGGTACAAGTAGGATGCAACTAGGGCGCAAGTAGGGCGCAACTAGGGAAGAACTGGGACGTAGCTAGTGCCCAACTTAGGCATAACTAGGGGACAACTAGGGCAGAAGTAGGGTGCAAGTAGGGTACAACTAGGGCGCAAGTAGGGCGCAACTAGGGCGCAACTAGGGCGTAATTAGGGCAAAACTAGGGCGCAACTAGGGCGCAATTAGGACACAAGTAGGGCCCAACTAGGGTTCTACTAGGGCACAACTAGGACATAGCTAGTGCCCAATTGAGATGCAGCTAGGATGCAACTAGGGCGCTACTAGGACGTAGCTAGTGCGCAACTGAGGCGATAGTGTCCAACTGAAGTGCAACTAGGACGTAACTAGGGTGCAACTAGGGTACAGCTAGGGCGCAAAAAGGGCGCAAGTAGGAAGCAAGTAGGGCCCAACTAGGACGAAACTAGGGCACAACTAGGGCGTAGCTAGTGTCCAACTGAGGTGTATATAGGACGCAACAAGGAAGCAACTAGGGTGCAAGTAGGGCGCAAGTAGGGCGCAAGTAGGATGCAACCAAGACGCAACTAGGGTGTAACTACGGCTCAAGTAGTGCCCAAGTAGGGTGCAACTAGGACGTAAACAGGGCGTAAATAGGTAAAAAATAAGGCCTAGCAAGTGCCCAATTGAGGTGCAACTAGCGTTTAACTAGAGCGTAAATAGAGCGCAACTAGGACGCAAGTAGGGTGCAACTAGGACGAAAGTAGGATGCAAGTGGGACGCAACTAGGGTACAACTTTTTCACAATTAGGATGCAACTAGGATTCAGCTTAGGCGCAACTAGGGTGCAACTAGGGGACAAGTAGGACGCAAGTAGGGCGGAAATACGGTGCAACTAGGGTGCAACTAGAGCGCAACTAGGACGCATCTAGAGCGCAACTAGGGTAACCTACGGTGTAGCTTTTGCCAAACTGTGACACAACCAGGATGCAACTAGACCACAAGGACACAGGTAGGGCCCAAGAAAGGTGCAAGTTGGGCACAACTAGGGTGTAACTAGGGCGCAACTAGGGCGCAACTAGGGCGCAACTAGGGTGCAACTACCACAAGTCGGGCGCAACTAGGGTGCAACTAGGGCACAACTAGGGTGCAACTAGGGCGCAACTAGGGTGCAACTAGGGCGTAGCTAGTGCCCAACTGAGGCGCAACTAGGGCTCAACTAGGGGAAAACTAAGGCGCAAGTAGGACGCTACTAGGGTGTAAGTAGGGCACAACTAGGGCGCACGTAGGGCGTAAGTAGGGCGCAACTACGTCGTAACTAGGGCATAACTAGGGAGCAACTAAGGTGCAACTAGGGCATAGCTAATGTCCAACTGAGGTGAAACTAGGGCACAACTAGGGAGAAACTAGGGCGCAACTAGGGCACAAGTAGGGTGCGACTAGGGCACAAGCAGGGCGCAAGTAGAGAACAACTAGGAAGCAACTAGGATGCAACTAGGGCGCAACAAGGGCGTAGCTAGTACCCAACTGATGCACAACTAGGGCGTAACTAGGGCACAACTAGGGTGCAACTAGAGTGAAAATAGAACGCAACTTGGACGCAAGTAGGGTGCAAGAAGGGCGCAACTAGGGCGCAACTAGGGTGCAACCTGGGCGTAACTAGGGCCTAGCTAGTGCCCAAATGAGACGTAATTAGGGCACAAAGAGGGCACTACAATGGCGCCACTAGGACGCAACTAGGGTGCAAGTAGGGCGCAAGTAGGATGCAACTAGGGTGCAAGAAGGTAGCAACTAGGACGCATGTAAGGCGTAAGAAGGATGCAAGTAGGGCACAACTAGGGCGCAACTAGGGCACAACTAGGACGCGACTAGGATACAGGTAGGGCGCAAGTAGGGCGCAAGTAGGGTGCAAGTAGCGCGTAACTAGGGCACAAGTAGAGCGTAACTAGGGAATAGCTAGTGCTCAACTGAGGCACAACTAGGGCGTAAGTAGGGCGCAACTAGGGCTCAAGTAGGGCACAAGTAGGACGCAAGTGTGGCGCAATTAGGGCACAACTAGGGAATAACTAGGACATGGCGAGGGCGTAGGTAGTGTCCAACTTAGGGCCCTAGTTGCACCCTAATTGTGTCCTAGTTGTGCCCTAGTTTCCCCCTAATTTCTCCCTAGTTGCGCCCTACTTGCACCCTAGTTGTGCCCTAGTTGCACCCTAGGATGCAACTACAGCGCAACTAGGGTACAAGTAGGGCGCAACTAGGACGCAAGTAGGGCATAACGAGGACGCAACTAGGGTGCAACTAGGGCACAACTAGGGCGCAAGTAGGGCGCAACTGGGGCGCAACTAGTGAGTATTTAGGGTGCAACTAGGGCATAGCTACTGTCTAACAGAGGCAAAACTAGGGCACAACTAGGGCGCAACTGGGGCGCAGGTAGGGTGCAAATAGGACGCAAGTAGGATGCAAGTAGGGCGCAACTAGGACGCAACTAAGGCACAACTAGGGCATAGCCAGTGCTAAACCGAGGCACAACTAGAATACAATTAGGGTGCAACTAGGATGCAACTATGGCACAAGTATGGTGCAACTAGGGTGCAAGAAGGGTGCAAGAAGGACGCAACAAGGGTCTAACAATGGTGCAACTAGGGTGCAACAAGGGCACAACTAGGGCGCAACTGGGCGCAACTAGGTCACAACAAGGGTGCAACTGGGGCACAACGAGGGCGTAACTAGGGCGCAAGTAGGGCGTAAGTAGGGCGCAACCAGGGCGCAACTAGGACATAGCAAGTGCCCAACCAAGGCACAACGAGGGTGCAACTAGGGTGTAACTAGGGCGCAACTAGGGCGCAAGTAGGGAGCAACTAGGTACCAAGAAGGGCGCAAGTAGGGCGCAAGTAGGACGCAACTAGGGCTCTACTAGGGCCCAAGTAGGACACAACTAGGAAGCAAGTAGAGCGGAACCAGGGCACACCTAGGACGCAAATAGGGTGCAACTAGGGCGTAACTAGGGCATAGATAGTGCCCAACAGAGGCACAACTAGGGTGCAACTAGGGCGCAACTAGGGCGTAGGTAGGGCGCAACTAGGGTGCAAAGACGTCTCAATTGGGCACTAGCTACGCCCTACTTGCACCCTAGTTGCGCCCTAGTTTTGCCCTATTTATACCCTACTTGGGTATACTAGGGCATAACTAGGGCACAAGTAGGGTGCAACTAGGGCATAACTAGGGCATAACTAGGGCACAAATAGGGCACAAGTAGGGCGCAAATAGGGCACAACTAGGGCGAAACAAGGGTACAACTAGGGCGTAGCTAGTGCCCAACTGAGGCCCAACAATGGCGCAACTAGGGCGTAACTAGGGCACAACTAGGGTGCAACGAGGGAACTAGGGCGCAACTAGGGCGCAAGTAGGGCACAAGTAGGGCGCAAGTAGGGCACAACTAGGGCGCGACCACGGCGCAAGTAGGGCACCAGTAGGGTGCAAATGGCGCACAACTGGGGCACAACTAGGGCGCAACTAGGGCGCAAATAGGGTACAAGCAGGGTACAACTAGGGCGCAGCTAGGGCACAACTAGGGGGAAGGTAAGGCCTAGCAAGTGCCCAACTAAGGCGCAACTAGGGTGCAAAAAAGGGCGCAACTAGGGTGCAAGTAGGGCTCAAGCAGGGCGCGAGTAGGGAGTAACTAGGGTGCAACAATGGCGCAAGTAGGACGCAACTAGGGCGCAAATAGGCTGGAACTAGGGTGAAACTAGGGCACAACAACGGGTCAACTAGTGCGCAAGTAGGGCACAAGTAGGGTGCATCTAGGGCACAACTAGGGCGTGACTAAGGCGCAAGTAGGGCAACAGAAGGGTACAAGTAGGGCACAACTAGGTCACAACTAGGGCGCAACTAGGGCACAAGTAGGGTGCAAGTAGGGTTAACGTAGGGAACAACAAGGGTGCAACTTGGGGGCAAATAGGGTGCAACTAGGGCACAAGTACGTCGCAACTAGGGTGCAATAAGAGCGTAACTAGGACGCGCGTAGGACGCAAGGCGTAGCTACGGCACAACTAGGGTGCAAGTAGGGCGCAAGTAGGGTGCAACTAGGGTGCAACTAGGGTATAAATAGGGTGCATCTAAGGTACAAGTAGGACTCAATTGGGACACAAGTGGGGGACAACAAGGGCGCAACTAGGGCACAAGCAGGTTGCAAGGAGGGTGCAACTAGGGTACAACTAGGGCGTAACTAGGGCGCAAGTAGGGTTCAAATAGGATGCAACTAGGACAAAACTAGGGTGTAACTAGGGCGCAACTAGGATGTAGCTATTGTCCAAGTGAGGCGCAGCTAGGGCATAACTCGGACGCAAGACGGGCGCACCTACGATGCAAGTAGGATGCAAGTAGGGCGTACCAAGGGCGCGGCTAGGACGCAACTAGGGCGTAGCTAGTTCCCAAGAGAGGCACAACTAGGGCGCAACTAAGGCACAAGTAGGGCACAATTAAAAAACAAGAAGGGTGCAACCAACGTACAACTAGGATGCTAGGAGGCTGGTAGTAGGACACAAATGGGACGCATGCAGGGCGCAACTATGGTGCAACTAGGTCGCAACTAGGTCGCAAGTAGGATGCAAGTAGGACGCAACTAGGGTGCAACTCGTGCGTAGCTATGGCGCAAGTATGGCGCAAGTAGGCGCAAGTAGGTTACAAGTAGGACGCAAGTAGGATGCAGCTTGGGCGTAGCTGGTGCGCAAATGAGGTGTAACTAGGTTGCAACCAAGGCGCAAGTCGGGCGCAACTAGGGTGCAAGTAGGATAGTTTGGAGGCAAGTAGGGTGCAAGTAAGGTGCAACTAGGGCGCAACTAGGGTGCAACTAGGGTGCAACGAAGCCATAGCTAGATCCCAATTGAGGCGCAACTAGGGCGCAACTAGGGCGCAAGTAGGGCGCACCCAGGGCACAAGTAGGAAACAACTAGGGCAGAACTATGACGTAGCTAGATCGCAACTAGGGCGTAAGTTGGGCACAGTCAGGGCAGAACTAGAGTGCAACTACGGTGCAACTAGGGCGCAAGTAGGGCACAAGTAGGGAACAAGTGGGGCGCAACTAGGACACAACTATGGTGCAAGTAGGACGCAAGTTCAGTACAAGTAGGACGCAAGTAGGAGGAAACTAGGGTGCAACTAGGACGCAACTTGGGTGCAACTAGGACGCAAGTAGGGACCAAGTGGAGCTCAACTTGGGCGTGACGAGGGCGCACTTAAGGTGCAAGTAGGACGCAACTACGGCGCACTTGGGATGAATCTTGGATGCAACTAGGGGTTAGCTAGTTCCCAACTAAGGCACAACTAGGGCGCAACTAGGGCGCACCTAGGGTACGACTAGGGCACAAGTAGGGTACAAGTAGGAAAAAGTAGGGCGCAAAAAGGGCACAACTAGGACGTAGCTATTGCCCAAGTGAGGCACAGCTAGGGCGCAGCTAGGGCGCAAGTAGGGTGCAACTAGGGCACAACTACGGCGTAACTAGGGCACAAATAGGGTACAAGTAGGGCGCAAGTAGGGCACAACTAGGGCAAAACAAGGGTACAACTAGGGCGTAGCTAGTGCCCAACTGAGGCCCAACAATGGCGCAACTAGGGCGTAACTAGGGCACAACTAGGGTTCAACGAGGGCACTAGGGCGCAAGTATGGCACAAGCAGACTCAAGTAGGGCGCAACAAGAGCACAGCTAAGACACAACGAGGGTGCAAGTAGGGCCCCACTAGAGTGCAACAAGGGCGCAACAATGATGCAAGTAAGGCGCATATAGGGTGCAAGCTAGTGCCCAACAGAGGCGTAACGTGGGCACAACAAGTGCACAACTAGGATGCAAGTAGGGCGCAAGTAGGACGCAAGAAGGGCGCAACTAGCACGCAACTAGGGCAAAACTAGGACATAGCTAGTGCCCAACTGAGGCGTAACTAGGGCACAATAGGATGCAACTAGGGCGCAAGGAGGGCACAACTAGGGCGCAACTAGGGCGCAACTAGGGCACAAGTAGGACGCAAGTAAGACTCAAGTATTGAGCAACTAGGGCAAAAGTAGGGCGCAACTGGGGTGCAGCCAATGCCCAACTAAGGCATAGCTAGAGTACAACTAGGACGTAACTAGGGTGTGACTAGGGTGCAAAGAGGGTGCAACTATGGCACAAGTAGGGCGCAAGTAGGGCACAAGTAGGACGCAACTAGGGCGCCACTAGGGCGCAAGTTGGATGCAACTATGGAGCAAGTAGGGTACAACTAGAGCACAACTAGGGCGCAACTAGGGCACAACTAGGGCGTAGCTTGTGTCCAACTGAGGCGTAACTAGGGGACAACTAGGGTGCAACTAGGGCGTAACTCGGGTGCAACTAGGGCACAAGTAGGGTGCAACTAGGGCGCAATGAGGGTACAACTAGGGCGCAACTAGGGCGTAGCTAGTGTCCAACTGAGGTACAACTAGGATGAAACTAGGGTGAAACTAAGGCGCAACTATGGCACAACTAGGGCCCAACTAGGGCAAAACAATGGCGCAAGTAGGGTGCAAGTAGGGCACAACTAGGGCGCAACTCGGACGCAACTAGGGCGCAACTAGGGTGTAGCTAGTGCCCAACTGAGGCGCAACTAGGGCGCAACAAGGGCGCAAGAAGGGCGCAAGTAGGGCGCATGTAGGATGCAAATAGGGCATAACTAGCACATTAGTAGGGCGCAAGTATGGCGCATGTAGAGAGCAATCAGGACGCAACTAGGATGCATGTAGGGCACAAGAAGGGTGCATGTAGAGTGCAACTACGACATAACTATGGCACAACAAGGGTGCAAGTAGGACACAAGTAGGACACGACTAGGGCGCAGCTAGGGCGTAACGAGGGTGCAACTAGGGCGCAACTAGGGCGCAACTAGACTGTAACTAGGATGCAAGTAGGGCGCAACTAGGACACAAGTAGGGCGTAACGAGGGCGCAACTACAGCACAACTAGAACGTAACTAGGGCATAGCTAGTGCCCAATTGCGGTGCAACTAGGACACAACTTGGATGCAACTAGGGCGCAACTAGGGTGGAAAAAGGGCACAAGTAGGACGCAACTAGGGCTCAACTAGGACGCAACTAGGGCACAACCAGGGCGTACCTAGTGCCCAATTGAGGTGCAACTAGGGCGCAACAAGGGCGTGGATAGGCCGCAAATAGTGCTTACGTGGGGCGTAAGAAGGACGCAACTAGGGTGCAACTAGGGCATAACTAGGGTGCAAGTAGGGCGCAAGTATGGTGAAACAAGGATGCAACCAGGGCGCAACTAGGGTACAAATAAGGCGTAGCCAGTGCCCAATTTAGGTGCAACTAGGGTGCAACTAGGGTGCAACTAGAGCGCAACTAAGGCGGAAGTAGGGTGCAACTAGGGCGCAAACAGGGCGCAAGTATGACGTAACTAGGGTGCAACTAGGACGCCACTAGGGCGCAACTAGGACACAACTAGGACGTAGCTAGTGCGCAACTGAGGTACAACTAGGGCACAACTAGGGGGAAAATAGGGCAGAAGTAGACCATTAGTGGGGCACAACTAGGATGCATCTAGGGTGTAACTAGGGCGCAACTGAGCATAGCTAGTGCCCAACTGAGGCGCAATTAGGGCGCAACTAGGGCTAAAAAAGGGTACAACTAGGGTGAAACTAGGGCACAAGTAAGGTGCAAGTAGGGCGTAGCTAGTGCCCAAAAGAGGCACAACTAGGGAGCAACCAGGTCATAACTAGGGCGCAACTAAGGCTCAACTAGGGCACAACTAGGACAAAACTTGGACTTAACTAGGTCGCAACTAGGGAGTAGCTTTTGTCCAACAGAGGCGCAACTAGGGTGCAACAAGGGCACAACTAAGGTGCAACTAGAGCACAAGTAGGGTGGAACTATCGTGCAAGTAGGGCACAAGTAACACACAAGTAGGGCACAACTAGGACACCACTAGGGTGCAAGTAGAACGCAACTAGGGTGCAAGTAGGGTGCAACTGAGACGCAACTAGGGTGCAACTAGGGAGCAACTAGGACACAAGTACAGCGTAAGTAGGGCGCATCTAGGGCGTAACTAAGGCGCAACTAGGGTGAAACTAGGGCGCAACTAGGGCGTAGCTAGTTCCCAACTGAGGCGCAACTAGGGTGTGACTAGGGCGCAAGTAGGGCGCATGTAAGGCGCAACTAGGGTACAACTAGGGCGTAACTAGGGCACAACTAGGACGTAGCTAGTGCGCAACTGAGGCACAACTAGGGCACAACTAGGGGGAAACTAGGGCAGAAGTAGACCATTAGTGGGGCACAACTAGGGTGCAACTAGGGTGTATCTAGGGCGCAACTGAGCATAGCTAGTGCCCAACAGAGGCGCGACTAGTGCGGAACTAGGGGCCAACTAGGGTGCAACTAGGGCGCAAGTACGGTGCTACAAGGGCGCAAGTGGGGCACAAATGAGGCAAAAATAGGACGCAAGTAAGGGGCAACTTGGGTGCAACTAGGGTTCAACTAGGACACAAGTAGGACACAAGTAGGGCGCAACTAGGGCGAAACTAGGGTGCTAGTAGGATGCAACTAGGGCGTAGCCTGTGCCCAAGAGAGTCACGATAGGGTGCAACTAGGGTTCATCTAGGGCGCAACTCGGACACACGTAGGGTGCAACTAGAGCGCAAGTAAGACGCAAGTACGGTACAAGTAGGGCACAACTAGGACACCACTAGGGCACAAGTAGGACACAACTAGGGTGCAAGTAGGGCGCAACTAGGATGCATCTAGGGTGCAACTACGGCACAACTAGGGCGCAAGTAGGGCATAACTAGGGCGTAACGAAGGCGTAGCTAGAACGCAACTAGGGCACAACTAGGATACAACTAGGGCGGAGCTAGTGCCCAATTGAGGCGCAACTAGGGCGAAACTAGGGGTCAACGAGGGCGCAACTAGCGCCCAATTAGGGCGCAAACAGGGTGCAACTAGGGTGCAAATAGGGCACAACTAGACGTAGTTAGTGCCCAACTGAGGCGCAACTAGGGCGCAACTAGGGCAAGCTAGGGTAAAACTAGGGCGCAAGTAGGACACTACTAGTGTGTAAGTAGGGTACAACTAGAGCGCAAGAAGGGTGCAATTATGGCGCAAGTAGGGTGCAACCAGGTTGTAATTAGGGCGCAACTAGGGCCTAGCTAGAGTCCAACACAGGTGCAACTAGGGTGCAACTGGGGCATAATTTGGGTTAATCTAGGGCACAACTAGGGCGTAACTAGAGTGCAACTAGGACACAACTAGGGCGTAACTAGGCCACAAGTACGGCGCAAGTAGGGTGCAAGTAGAGTGCAAGTAGGGCGCAACTAGGATGCAACTAATGGCGTAACTAGGGCGTAACTAGGGTGGAAGTAGGGCGCAAGTAGGATGCAAGTAGGGTGTAACTAGGGCGTAACTCGGGTGCAAGTAGGGTACAAGTAGGATGCAAGTAGGGCGTAACTAGGACGCAACTAGGGCGTAACTAGGGCGCACCTGGGGCGGAACGAGGGCGCAACTAGGATGCAAGTAGGGTGCAAGTAGGGTGTAACTAAGACCAACTAGAGCGTAAGTAGGGTGCAGCTAGAGCGCAACTAGGGCGTAGCTAGTATCCAACTGAGGCTCAACTAGGGTACAACTAGGGCGCAACTAGAGCGCAAGTAGGGCGCAAGTAGGATGCAAGTAGGGCGCACATATGGTGCAGCTACGGCACAACTACGGCACGAGTAGGGCACAACTAGGACGCAAGTAGGGGACAACTAGGGCGCAACTAGGATGTAGCTAGGACAAACTAGGGTGCAAGTAGGGCACAACTAGGGAGCAACTAGGGCGCAACTATGGCACAACTAGGGCATAACTAGGGCGCAACAAGGGCGTAGCTAGTTTCCAACTGTTGCGCAACTATATCGCAACTAGGGCGCAACTAGGGCGCAACTAGGTCACAACTAGGACGCAAGTAGGGTGCAACTAGGGCATAACTAGGACACAACTAGGACCCAAGTAGGGCTCAAGTAGGGCGCAACTAGGGCGCAAGTAGGATGCAACTAGGGCGCAAGTAGGGCGTATGTAGGATGCAAATATGGCGCAACTAGGGTACAACTAGGGTGCAACTAGGGTGTAAGTAGGCTGCAAGTAGGGCGCAAGTATGGCCTAACTAGGGCGCAACTAGGTCGCAAGTATGACGCAAGTAGGGTGCAACTAGGGTGAACTAGAGCGCAACTAGGACGTAGGTAGGACAGAAGTAGGACGCAACTAGGGTGCAACTAGGGCGCAACTAGGGTGCAAGTAGGGCACAACTATGATGTAACTAAGGCGTCGCTAGTTCCCAAGTGCGGAACAACTAGGACGCAACTAGGGCGTAAAGTAGGGCACAACTAGCGTGCAATTAGGGGGCAACTAGGACGTAGCTAGTGTCAAACTGCGGGGTAACTAGGGCGTAAGAAGGGCGCAATTGGTGCGCAATTTGCACGCAAGAAGGGCGCCCATAGGGCGCAATCAGGGTGGAACTAGGGCGCAACTAGGGTGTAGCTACTGCCAAACTCAGGCACAACTAGGGTCCAACTAGGGCGCACCAATGGCGCAACTAGGGCATAACTACGGTGCAACTAGATGCAATGAGGGCGTAACTAGGCCGTAACTAGGGCGCAAATAGGGTACAAGCAGGGTACAACTAGGGCGCAACTAGGGCACAACTAGGGGGAAAGTAAGGCCTAGCAAGTGCCCAACTAAGGCGCAACTAGGGTGCAAAAAAGGGCGCAACTAGGGTGCACGTAGGGCGCAGGCAGGGCGCGAGTACGGAGTAACTAGGGTGCAACAATGGCGCAAGTAAGACGCAACTAGGGCGCAAAGAGGCCAAAACTAGGGTGCAACTAGGGCACAACAAGGGGTCAACTAGTGCGCAACTAGGGCACAAGTAGGGTGCATCTAGGGCACAACTAGGGCGTGACTAAGGCGCAAGTAGGGTGCAAGAAGGGTACAAGTAGGGCACAACTAGGTCACAACTACGGCGCAACTAGGGCGCAAGTAGGGTGCAAGTAGGGAAAAAGTAATGCACAACAAGGGTGCAACTTGGGGGAAAGTAGGGCGCAACTAGGGCACAAGTAGGTCGCAACTAGGGTGCAATAAGGGCGTAACTAGGATGCAAGTAGGACGCAAGTAAGGCGCAACTACGGCACAACTAGGGTGCAAATAGGACGCAAGTAGGGTACAACTAGGGCGCAACTAGAGTATGAATAGGGTGCAACTAGGGTACAAGTAGGACGCAATTAGGGCACAACTGGGGGGCAACAAGGGCGTAACTAGGGCACAAGTAGGTTGCAAGGAGGGCGCAACTAGGGTGCAACTAGGGCGTAACTAGGGCGCAAGTAAGGCTCATGTAGGATGCAACTAGGGCAAACTAGGGTGTAACTAGGGCGCAACTAGGATGTAGCTATTGTCCAACTGAGGCGCAGCTAGGGCATAACTCGGACGCAAGACGGGCGCACCTACGATGCAAGTAGGATGCAAGTAGGGCGTACCAAGGGCGCGGCTAGGACGCAACTAGGGTGCAACTAGGGCGTAGCTAGTTCCCAAGAGAGGCGCAACTAGGGCGCAACTAAGGCGCAAGTAGGGCACAATTAAAACGCAAGAAAGGCGTAACCAACGCACAACTAGGACGCTAGGAGGATGGTAGTAGGGCGCAAATGGGATACAAGTAGGGCGCAACTATGGTGCAACTAGGTCGCGACTAGGTCGCAAGTAGGATGCAAGTAGGACGCTACTAGGGTGCAACTAGTGCGCAGCTATGGCACAAGTATGGTGCAAGTAGGCGCAAGTATGTCGCAAGTAGGATGCAGCTTGGGCGTAGCTGGTACGCAAATGAGGTGTAACTAGGTTGCAACTAAGGCGCAAGTCGGGCGCAACTAGGATGCAAGTAGGATAGTTTGGAGGCAGGTAGGGTGCAAGTAAGGTGCAACTAGGGCGCAACTAGGGTGCAACTAGGGCGTAACAAAGTCATAGCTAGATCCCAACTGAGGCGCAACTAGGGCGCAACTAGGGCGCAAGTAGGGCGCACCTAGGGCACAAGTATGACACAACTAGGGCAGAACTAGGACGTAGCTAGGTCGCAACTAGGGCGTAAGTTGGGCACTGTCAGGGCAGAACTAGAGTGCAACTACAGTGCAACTAGGGCACAAGTAGGGCGCAAGTAGGGAACAAGTGGGGCGCAACTAGGACATAACTATGGTGCAAGTAGGACGCAAGTTCAGTATAAGTAGGACGCAAGTAGGAGGAAACTAGGGTGTAACTAGGGCGCAACTTGGGTGAAACTAGGATGCAAGTAGGGCCCAAGTGGAGCTCAACTTGAGCGTGACGAGGGCGCACTTAAGGCGCAAGTAAGACGCAACTATGACGCACTTGGGATGAATCTAGGGTACAACTAGGGGTTAGCTAGTTCCCAACTAAGGCACAACTAGGGCGCAACTAGGGCGCACCTAGGGTACGACTAGGGCACAAGTAGGGTACAAGTAGGAACAAGTAGGGCGCAACAAGGGCACAACTAGGACATAGCTATTGCCCAAGTGAGGCACAACTAGGGCGCAGCTAGGGCGCAAGTAGGGCGCAAGTAGGATGCAACTAGGATGCAACTAGGTCGCAAATAAGGTGTAGCCATTGTCCAACTGAGGCGCAACCAGGGCGCAACCAGGGCGCAACTAGGACGCCACTAGGGCGCAAGTAGGGTTCACCTAGAGCGCAAGTAGCTCGCAAGTAGGGCGCAGAAACGGTGCAACAAGGCCAAAACTATGGCGCAAGGAGGATGCAACAAAGGCAAAAGTAGGGCGCAACTAGGGTGTAACTAGGGTACAACTTGGACGCAACTAGGGTGCAAGTAGGGTGCAAGAGGGGCGCAACCAGGGCGTAACTAGGGCGTAACTAGGGTACAACTAGGGCGTAACTAGGGCCGAACTAGGGCATAACCAGTGCCCAACAAAGGCGCAACTAGGGCATAACTAGGGTGTAAGTCGGGCGCATGTGGGGCGCAAGTAGGGCGCAACTAGGGTGCAAGTAGGGCACAAGTAGGGTGCAACTAGGGCGCAATTAGCGCTCAACGGGGGCGCAACTAGGGCATAGCTTGTGCCCAACTGAGGTGAAACTAGGGCGCAAGTAGGGCGCATAAAAGACGTGAATAGGGCACAAGTAGGGTGGAACTAGGGGGTTAACTAGGACGTAACTAGGGCAAAACTAGGGAGTAAGTAGGGCACAAGTATGGTACAACTAGGACAAAACTAGGGCGCAACTAGGGCGCAATTAGGACACAAGTAGGGCACAAGTGGGACACAACTAGGGCGCAACTAGGGCACAACTAGAACGCAAGTAGGACGCAAGTAGGGCGCAAGTAGGGCACAAGTAGGGTGCAACTAGGGCGCAATTAGCGCTCAACGGGGGCGCAACTAGGGCATAGCTTGTGCCCAACTGAGGTGAAACTAGGGCGCAATTAGGGTGCAAAAAAGACGTAAACAGGGCACAAGTAGGGTGGAACTAGGGGGTTAACTAGGACGTAACTAGGGCAAAACTAGGGAGTAAGTAGGGCACAAGTATTGCGCAACTAGGACAAAACTAGGGCGCAACTAGGCCACAACTAGGACACAAGTAGGGCACAAGTGGGACACAACTAGGGCGCAACTAGGGCACAACTAGAACACAAGTAGGACGCAAGTAGGGCACAAGTAGGGCACAAGTAGGATGCAACTAGGGCGCAACTAGGGAGCAACTAGGGCGCAAATAGAGCACAAGTGGGGCGCAACTAGGGCCCAGCTAAGGCACAAGTAGGGCGCAACTAGGGCGCAACTAGGACACAACTAGGATGCAACTAGGGGTTAGCTAGTTTCCAAGTGAGGCGCAACTAGGGCCCATATTGGGTTAAAGTAGTAAGCAAGTAGGCCGCAACTAGGGCAAAACTAGGGCACAACTAGGGCGTAGCTAGTGTCCAAGTGAGGCACAACTAGGGCGCAACTAAGGCGCAAGTAGGCCGCAAGTAGGGCAAAAGTAGGACGCAACTAGGGCGCAACTATGTCCCAAATAGGGCATAGCCATTGTCCAACGGAGGCGCAACTAGGGTGCAACTAGGGTACGATTAGGACGCAACTAGGGCGCAAAAAGGGTGTGACTAGGGCGCAAGTAGGGCGCAAGAATGTCGCAACTAGTGCGCAACTAGGGCACAACTATGGTGCAAGTAGGGCGTAAGTAGGGTGCAAATAGGGTGCAACTAAGGCGTGAGTAGTGCGCAACTAGGGCACATCTAGGTCGCAACTAGGGCGTGAAGTAGGGTGTAAGTAGGGCACAAGTAGGGCGCAACTAGGGCCAAACTAGGGCGTAACTAGGGCGCAAGTGGGATGCAAGAAGCGTACAACTAGGAAGCAACAAGGGCGCAACTAGGGCGCAACTAGTGCACAAGCAGGATGCAAGTAGGGCACAACTAGGGCTCACGTAGGACGTAACTAGGGCACAACAAGGGCGTAGCTAGTGCCCAACTGAGGCGCAACTAGGGTGCAACTAGGGTACAACTAGGGTGCAAGTAGGGCTCAAGTAGGGTACAACTAGGGCGCAACTAGGGCGCAGCTAGGGCGCAACTATGTTGTAACTAGGGTGTTTCTAGTGTCCAACTGAGGTGCCACTAGGGCACAACTAGGGTGAAACTATGGCGCAACTAGGGCACAAAAAGGCCACAACTAGGGTGCAAGTAGGGCGCACGCAAGGCGCAAGTAGGGCACAACTTGGGTGCAACTAGCAGCACAACTAGGGCGGAAGTAGGGCGAAACTAGGGTGAAACTAGGATGCAACTAGGGCACAAGTAGGGTGTAAGTAGGGTGTAAGTAGGGCGCAACTAGGACGCAATGAGGGTGCAAGTAGGGTGCATGTAGAGCGCAAGTAGGGTGCAAGTAGGGCGCACATAGGGGACAACTAGGCCGTAACTAGGGCGCAAACAAGGCGCAAGTAGTGCACAAGTAGGACGTAACTAGGGCACAACTAGGGTGCAACTAGGGTTTAACTAGGGCGCAACTAGAACGTAGCTAGTATGCAACTAAGGCAAAACTAGGGCGCAACTAGGGCGCAACTAGGGCGCAACTAGGGCCCAACTAGGCAGCAAGTAGGGCGCAAGTAAGGCGCAAGTAGGGCGCAACCAGGGCGTAATTAAAACACAACTAGGGCGTAGCTAGTGCCCAACTCAGGCGGAACTAGGGTACAAGCAGGGCGCAACTAGGGTGCAAGCAGGGCGCAAGCAGGGTGCAAGTAGGGCGCAACTAAGGCACAACTAGGTCGCAAGTAGGGGGCAACTAGGGCGCAAGTAAGACACAACGATGGCGCAACTAGGGCGCATCTAGGGGGTAACAAGGATGCAATTAGAGCGAGGAGGGTACAACTAGGGCGCAACCAGGGCGTAACGAGGGCGTAAGTAGGGCGCAAGTAGAAAGAAAATAGTGCGCAACTAGAGCGCAAATAAAGTGCAAGTAGGGTACAACTAAGGTGCAACTAGGGTACAACTAGGACGCAAGTAGGGCGCAAGCAGTGCGCAACTAGGGCGCAAGCAGTGCGCAACTAGGGCATAGCTAGTGCCCAATTGAGGCTCAACTAGGGCACATCTAGGGCGCAACTACGGCGCAACTATGGTGTATCTAGGGCGCAACTAGGACATAGCTAGTGCTCAACTGAGGCGCAACCGCGGCAAAACTAGGGTAGAACTAGGATGCAACTAGGGCGCAACTTGGGCATAACTAGGACACATGTAGGGTGAAAGTAGGGCGCAAGTAGGACGCAACCAGGGCGCAACTAGGACGCAACTAGGACATAGTTGGTGTCTAACTGAGGTGTAACTATGGTAAAACTAGGGCAAAACTAGGGTGCAACTAAGGCGCACATTGGACACACGTAGGGAGCAAGTAGGACGCAAGTAGGGTACAAATAGGGCACAAATAGGGTGCAACTACGGTGCAACTAGGATGCAAGTATGGCGGAAGTAGGGTGCACGTATGGCACAAGTAGTGCAAAACTAGGGCGTAACTAGGACGCAAATAGGGTGAAAGAAGGGCGCAAGTGGAGTGCAACTAGGGTGCAATACGAGTATAACTAGGGTACAAGTAGGGCACAAGTGGGATGTAAGTAGGGAACAACTAGGGCGCAACCAGGGCGTAACTAGGGCGCAAGTAGGGTGCAAGTAGGGCGCAACTAGGGTGCAACTAGGATGCCACTAGGGCGCAACTAGAACACAACTCAGGCGTAGGTAGTGCCCAACCAAGGCGATACTAAGGCGCAACTAGGATGCAATTAGGGCACAACTAGGGCGCAAGTAGGATGCAAGTAGGACCTAAGTAGGATGTAGCTCGGGCACAACTAGGGCACAATGAAAGCGTAGCTAGTGCCCAAGTGAGGCGCAACTAGGGCATAACTAGTGCACAACTACCCTATTGACACTAATTAGCGGCAAAATTTGAAAATGGTCACAAAAAACACAATTTATTGGTGATGTTCTTTTGTTTGGTCAGGTGGGTCACAATTTCTCCGAACTTCAGCGCACCTAGCACTATTTTTTCTGAAGTTGGAGTTCAACTCTCGCCATGTGCGCGACAAACACAGCATGATTGGCCTTGGAAGGGCGAATCGCTTGCGATCCCCTGCTCACCTGTTGCACGTGCGGACTGGAATTGGTCTAACGTGCGTGTGCCAAACATCAGCGGCGAGACTAGGGAGTTGCAAACAGAGGTTGAACGACTCCGATGTTCTAGGATGCAACTAGGGCACAACTAGGACATAGGTAGTGCCCAATCGAGGCCCAACTAAGGAGCAATTAGGGTTCAACTAGGACACAAGTAGGACGCAAGTACGACGCAAGTAGGGTGCAACCAGGGCGCAACTAGGGCGCAACTAGAGCGTAGCTAGTGCCAAACTGAGGTGCAACTATGGCGTAACTAGGGCACAACAAGGGCACAACTAGGGCGCAACAAGGGTGCAACTAGGGTGCAACTACGGCGCAAGTAGGCCGCAAGTAGGATGCACCTAGGTTGCAACTAGGGTGTAACTAGGGCACAAAAAGGACGAACCTGGGGTGCAAGTAGGACGCAAGCAGGGCGCAAGTAGGGCGCAACTAGGACGTAGAAAGGGTGCAACTAGGGTGCAACTAGGACACAAGAAGGGTGCAACTGGGGTAGAAGTAGGGCGCACGTGAGCGCAACTAGGGCGCAACTTCGGTGCATTTAGGTTACAATTAGGGCGCAAGTAGGGCGCAAGTAGGGCCCAACTAGGGTGCAACTAGGGCGCAACTAGGGCGTAAGTAGGGCGTAAGTAGGGCACAACTAGGGTACAACTAGGGCGCAACTAGGGCGCAAGCAGGGCACAAGTAGGGTATTTCAAGGGTGTAACTAGGTTACAACTAGGGTGCAACTAGGGAGCAACTAGGTCGTAGCTAGTGCCCAGCTGAGGCACAACTAGGACGTAACTACGACACAACTAGGGCACAACAAGGGCACAAGAAGGGCGTAAGTAGGGCACAAGTAGGACGCAACTAGGGCGCAAGTAGGGTACAAGTAGGGCACAACTAGGACAAAAATATGGCGCAGCAAGTGTCCAACTAAGGCGCAACCAGGGCGCTTCTAGGGCGCAAGTAGTGAGCAACTATTGTGTAACTTGGACACGAGTTGGACGCATGCAGGGCGCAATCACGGCACAACTAGGACGCAACTAGGGCATAGCTAGTGCACAACAGAGGTGCAACTAGGGTACAACTAATGCATACCTAGGATGCAACTAAGGCGCCAGTAGGGCCCAACAAGGGCACAAGTAGGGCACTGTTTGGGCGCAAGAAGAGCGCAAGTAGGGTGCAACTAGGATGCATCTAAGGCGCAAGTAGGGCGCAAGTAGGGCACAAGGAGGGTACAATCAGGACGCAAGTAGGGTGCAACTAGGGCGCAACCAGGGCGCAACTATGGCACAAGTGAAGCCTAAGAAGTACACAACTAGGGCGCAAGTAGCGCGCAACTAGGGCACATGTATTGTGCAACTACCGTGCAACTAGGGTGCAAGTAGGACGCAAGTAGGCCAAAGTTAAGGCACAACTAGGGCGTAATTTGGTTACAAGTAGGGCACAAATAGGATGCAAGTAGGGCGTAGCTAGGGCAGAACTAGGATGCAACTAGGGCCTAAGTAGGGCGCAACTAGTGTGAAACTAGGGTACAACTAGGGCGTAGCTGGTGCCCAACTGAGGCGCAACTCGGACTCAACTAGGCCGCAACTTGGGTGTAAGTAGGGCGCAACTAGGGTGTAAGCAGGGCGCAACTAGGGCGCACCTAGGACGCAACTAGGGCGCAACAACACCGCAACTGGGGTACATCTAATGCCCAAGTGAGGCACAACTAGGATGCAACGAGGGCACAAATAGGGCGCAAGTGGGGCAAAACTAGGTCGCAAGTACAATGCGACAAGTGCACAAGTAGGACGAAGTAGGATGCCGCTAGGACGTAAGTAGGGCACAACTAGGGTGCAAGAAGGGCATAGATAGTGCCCAACTGAGGCCCAACTACGACGCAACTAGGGCGCATCTAGGGCGCAAAAAGGGTACAAGTAGGACGCAAGTATGACAAACATAGGACACAACTTGGGCGCAACTAGGGCGCAACTAGGGTGCAACAAGGGCCCAAGTAGGGCACAACTAAGGTGAAACTGTGGCACAACTAGGGCACAATTAGGGCGTAACCAGGGCGCAACTAGGGTGTAACTAGAGATAGCTAGTGCCCAATTGAGGCGCATCTAGGATGCAGCTAGGATGCAACTAGGGTGCAAGTGGGACGCAAGCAGCAGAAGGGAGCCCAGTGGGAGGGATTTTCTGCGTGGACCATCTTAAAAACCAAAAAAAAAGAAAAAAAGTAGGACGCAAGTAGGGCGCAAGAAATGCGCAACTTGGGCGCAACTAGGGCGTAGCTAGTGCCTAACTGAGGCCGAACTAGAGCACAAGTAGGACCCAACTAGGGCGCAACTATGGCACAACTATGGCACAACAAGGGGACAAGTAGGGCACAAGGAGGGTGCAACTAGGGCGCAACTAGGGTGCAACTAGGGTGCAACTAGGTGCAACTAGGGCTCAACTAGGATGCAAGTAAGGCGCAAGCAGGCGCAAGAAGGGCGCAACTAGAGCGCAACTAGAGCGTAATATGGGCGCACGTAGGGTGCAAGGAGGACACAAATGCGACACAACTACGGTGCAACTAGGACGCAAGTAGGCCGCAAGTAGGGCATAAGAAGGGCGCAACTAGTAGGAAACTAGTGCGCACCTAGGGAAAAACTAGGGTGCAACTAGGGCGTAGCTCGTGCCCATTTAAAACACAACTAGGAAGCAACTAGGGTGCAACTAGGGCATAAGTAGGGCACAACTAGGACGTAAGTGGGACACAAGTTGGGCACAACTATGGCACAAATAGGGCGCAACAAGGCTACAACTAGCGTGAAGCTAGTACCCGATAGAGGCGCAACTAGGGTGCAACTAGGGCGCAACTAGGGCACAACTAGGGCGCAACTAGGGCGCAACTAGGGTGCAACTAGGGTGCAAGTAGGGCGCAACTAGGGTGCAACTAGGGTGCACCTAGGATGCAACTAGGGTGCAACTAGGGCGTAGCTAGTATCCAACTGAGGTACAACTAGGGTCCAAATAGGACGCAAGTAGGCGGCATCTAAGACTCAATTAGGGCGCAACCAGGGAGCACCTTAGCCCCAACTAGCACCCAACAGAGGCGCGTCTAGAAGGTAACTAGGGAAAAAACAGAGCGCAACTAGGATGCAGGTATGGCGCAACTAGGGTGCTACTAGGGTGCAACTAAGACACAACTAGGGCGCAAGTAGGATGCAACTAGGGCGTAACTTGGATGCAGGTATGGGGCAAGAAAGGCTCAACTAGGATGCAACTACGACACAACTAGGGTGCAATTGGGGCACAAGTAGGACGCAACTATGGAGCGAGTAGGACACATCTAAGTTGCAACTAGGGTGCAACTAGGGTACAAGTAGGGCTCAACTAAGGTGCTTGTGTAACTAGGGAGTACCTAGGACGCAAGTATGGTACAACTAGGATGCAACTAGGGCGCAAGTAGGGCGCAAGTAGGACGCAACTAGGGCGCAAGTAGGGTGCAACTAGGGCGCAAGTAGCGCGCAACTAGGGCCCAACTAGGATGCACGTAGGACGCAACTAGGGCGTAACTAGGGCGCAACTAGGGCGCAACTAGGACACACAAAGGGTGTAGCTAGTGCCCAACTAAGGCGCAACTAGGGTGCAACTAGGGTGCAACTAGGGCGCAACTAGGGCGCAACTAGGGCGCAACTAGGGCTCAACTAGAGTGCAACTAGGGCGCAACTAGAGCGCAACGAGGACAAAACCTGGGCGCAACTAGGACACAACTAAGGCATAGCTAGTGTCTAACTGAGGCGCAACTAGGGCGGAACTAGGGCGGAATTCGGTCGCAAGTAGGGCGCAAGTAGGTCGCAAATAAGGTGCAACTAGGAAGCAACTAGGGCGTAGCTAGTGCCTAACTGAGACAAAACTAGGGCGCAACTAGGACGCAACTAGGACACAACTAGGGCGTAGCTAGGGTGCAACGAGGGTACAAATAGGATGCAACTAGGATGCAACTAAGGCGCAACTAGGGCACAACTAGGGCGTAACTAAGGCATAGCTAGTGCCCAAATGAGGCGCAACTAGGGTGCAACGTGGGCGCAACTAGGATGCAACAAGGGAGCAAGTAGGGCGAAACTAGGGTACAAGTAGGGTGCAAGTAGGACACAACAAAGGCGCAACTAGGGCGTAACTAGGGCGCAAGTGGGGAACAATTGGGGCGCAAGTAGGACGAATGTAGGACGCAACTACAGGAAACTAGGGCGTGAGGAGGATGCAAGTAGAGAGCAACTACGGCGCAAATAGGGCACAACTAGGGCGCAAGTATGGCGCTACTAAGGCGCAACTTGGACACACCGGGGTGCAACTAGTTCACAACTAAGTTGTAGCTAGTGCCCAACTTAGGCGTATGAAGGACGCAATTAGGACGCAAGGAAGGCAGAACTACGGCGCAAGTAGGGCACAAAGGGCGCAAGTACGGTGTAAGTATGACGCAACTAGGGCACAACTAGGGCATAACTAGGGTGCAACAAGGGCACAACTAGGGTGTAGCTAGTGCCCAACAGAGGCACAACTAGGGAAAAACTAGGTCACAACTAGGATGCAAGTAGTGCGCAACTAGGATACAACTAGGGCGCAACTAGTGCGCAACTGGGGCACAAGTAGGGCGCAAATAGGATGCAACTAGGGTGCGAGCAAGGCGCAACAAGGGTGCAAGTAGGGCACACCTAGGGCACAAATTAGGTTCAACTAGGATGCAACTAGGGCGCAAGTACGGTGTATGTAGGACACAACTAGGGCACAACTGAGACACAAGTAGGGTGCAAGTAAGGTGTACATAGCTAGGGCTCAACTAGGGCGCAAGTAGGGTGCAAGTAGGGTACAACTAGGGCGCAACAAGGCCGTAACTAGGGCGCAAGTAGGGGGCAAGTAGAGCGCAAGTTAGGCTCAACAAGGGCACAAGTAGGATGCAAGTAGGGTACAACTAGGGTGCAACTAGGGTGCAACTAGGGCGCAACTAGGGCGCGACTTGCGCACAGCTAGGACAAAGCTAGTGCCCAACTTGGGTGCAACTGGGGCGCAAGTACAGCGCAACTAGGGTGCAATTAGGGTGCAACTAGGGTGCAACCTGTTCACAACTACATTTTAACTAGGGCGTAGCTAGTACCCAATTGAGGCACAACTAGAGTGCAAGTACCATACAACTGAGACACAAGTAGGGCGCAACTAGGGTGCAACTAGCAGACAACTAGGACACACCTAGGTCGAAACTAGGACGTTACTAGTGCCCCACTAAGGCATAACTAGGACGCAACTAGGGCATAGCTAGGGCACAACTAAGACGCAACTAAGGCACAACTGGGGCACAAGTAAGGCTTAATTAGGGCACACCTAAAGCACAAATATGGTGCAACTAGGGCGCAAGTAGGGCACACCTAGGACACAACTAGGGCGCAACAAGGACGCAACTAGGGCGCAACTAGGAAGTAGCTAGTGCCCAACTAAGGTGCAACTAGGGTGCAACAAGGTCGCATGTAGGACGCAACTAGGGAGCAATTAGGGTGCAAAGGGCGCAAGAAGGGCAAAGTAGAACACAACTAGGGCGCATCTAGGGCGCAACTAGGGTGCAACTACAGCAGAACTAGGGTGTAACAGGTGCCCAATTGACGCACAACTGAGGCACAAATAGGGCACAACTCGGACGCCAGTATGGCACAACTAGGGTACAACTATTGTGCAACTAGGGTGCAACTAGCGCGCAACTAGGGTGCAAGTACACGCAACGAGGGTGCAACTAGGGCACAACTAGGGCGCAACTAGGGCGTAAGCAGGGTGCAAGTAGGGCACAAGTAGGGTAAAACTAGGGCACATCTAGGGCACAACTAGGGCGTAAGTAGGACGCAAGTAAGGAGCAACTAAGGTGCAACTAGGATGCAACTTGGACGTAACTAGTGCCCAACTGAGGGCGTAAGTAGGGCGCAAGTAGGGTACAAGTAGGGCGCATTTAGGGCACAACTAAAGCACAGTTAGGGCACAACTGGGCCGCAACTAGGGTACAAGTAGGGCACAACTATGGCCCAAGTAGGGTGTAAGTAGGGCGCAACTAGAGCGCAAGGACACAACTAGGATGCAAGTAGGGTACAATTAGGGAACAAATAGGGTGCAACTAGGTTGTAACTAGAGTGCAACTAGGACGCAAGTAGGGCGCAAGCAGTGCCCAACTAAGGTGCAACTAGGGCAGAACTAGGGCGTAGCTAGTCTACAACCAGGGCGCAACTAGGATGCACCTAATGCTTAGCTAGTGCCCAACTGAGGTACAACTAGGGCGCAACTAAGATGCAACTAGGGCGCAACTAGGGCGTAGCTAGGGCGCAACTAGGGCACAAATAGGACACAACTAGGACGCAACTAGGGCGTAGCTAGGGCACAAATAGGCCGGAACTAGGGCATAGCTAATGCCCAACTGAGGCGCAACTAGGGCACAACGAGGGCGCAACTAAGGCGTAACTTGGACACAAGTATGGCACAGCTAGGACGCAAGTAGGACACAAGTAAGATGCAACTAGGGCGCAATTAGGACACAACTAGGGTGCAATTAGGGCACAAGTAGGGCACAAGTATGGTGCAACTAGGACGCAACTAGGGCGCAACAAGGGCTCAAGTAGGGCACAAACATGGTACAGAAAGGCGCCAGTAGGACGCAAATACGGCGTAGCTAGGGCATAAGTAGGGCACAAGTAGGGCGCAACTAAGGCACAAATAAGGCCCAACTAGGACACAAGTAGGGCGCAACCAGGGTGCAACTAGGGCGCAAATAAGGTACAACTAGGGCGTAGCTAGTGCCCAACTTAGGCACAACTATTGCGCAACTAGGCCACAAGTAGGCCGCAACCACGGCGCAAGTAGGACGCAAAGAGCGCAAGTAGGGCGCAAGTTGGACACAACTAGGGTGCAACTAGGGTGCAATTGGGGTATAACTAGGGCACAACAATGGTGTAGCTAGTGCCAAACTTAGGAGCAACTTGGGCGCAAAGGCGGGAGTAGGGCGCAAGTAGGGCGGAACTAGGACGCAAATAGGGAGCAACTAGGGCACAACTCGGGCAGAACTAGGGCGCAAGTAGGGTGGAACTAGAGCACAAGTAGGGTGGAACTAAGGCGCAACTAGGGTGCAACTAAGGCGCAAGTAGGGCGCAAGTAGGGCTTGACTAGGGCGTAAGGCTGCAACTAGGGCAAAACTAGGACGCAACTAGGGCGCAAGTAGGGTGTAAGAAGAGCAACATTATGGCACAACTAGGGCGCAACTAGGACACAAGTTAGGCACAAGTAATGCCCAACTAGGGTGCAACTAGGCCACAACTATGATGTAGGTAGTGCGCCATTGAGGCAAAAGTAAGACGCAACTAGCGCACAAGTCGCAAGCAACTAGAGCGCAAACATGGCGCAACTAGGGCACAAGTAGGACGCAAGTAGGGCACACCTTGGGCGCAACTAGGGCGCAATTAGGGCGTAGCTAGTGCCCACTTGAGGTGCAACTAGGGTGCAATGAGGGCGTACCTCGTGCCCAACCGAGACGTAACTAGAGCACAACTAGGGTGTAACTAAGGCGCAACTAGGACAAAAGTAGGACGGAAGTAGGGCGCAAGTAGGGCACAACTAGGGTGCAACTGGGGCGCAACTACGGCGTAGCTAGTGTCCACCTAAGGCACAACCAGGCGCAACTAGAGCAGAACTAGTGCATAGCTAGGACGCACTAGGCCACAACTAGGACATAACTAAGGCCCAAGTAGGGCACAACTAGAGTGCAACTAGGGCACAACTAGGGTGCAACTAGGGCACAACTAGGGCATAGCTAGTGCCTAACTAAGGCGCAACTAGGTTCGACTTGCGCATAACTAGGGTGCAACTAGGGCACAAGTAAGGCACAACTATGGCGCAAGTAGGGTGCAAGCAGGGCGTAACTAGGGTGCAACTATGGCGTAACTATGGTGCAATTAGGATGCAAGTAGGACACAACTAGGGCGCAACTAGGATGCCACTATGGCACAAGTAGGGTACAAGAATGATGGAACCATGGTGCACAAAGACAAAGACAAAGCGAAACATACTGATCCGGGCATTTATCATTGCCTATGGTTAGATAAGACTCACTCCACTGAGCGATTTTTTGGGATTTCGCTTCCACACTCTGTCGCTAGTAGATGCAGATTTTGGGTGTGGTGTAGGTAGCACATCCATCTTCGAACGAAGAAATTTGGTTACATGTGTTATCTACGGCGCAAGTAGGATGCAAGTACGGCGCAAGTAAGGCTCAAATAGGGGGCAACTAGGACGCAACTATGGCACAAGTACGGTGCAAGTAGGGCACAATTAGGGTGCAACAAGGGCACAACCAGGGTGCAACTAGGGCACACATAGGGCGCAAGTAGGACGTAACTTGGGCGCAACTAGGGCCCAACTATAGTGCAACTAGGGTGCCACTAAGGTGCAACTAGGGCGTAGCTACTGTCCAATTGAGGCGCAAGTAGGGTTCAACTACGGCGCAACTAGGACACAACCAGAGCACAGGTAGGGCACAAGTAGGGTGCAACTAGGGCGTAACTAGGACACAACTAGGCCGCAACTAGGGCATAGCTAGTGTCCCCCTAAGGCGCAACAAGGGCGTAACGAGGGTGGGACTAGGGCGCAACTAGGAAACAACTAGAGCACAACTAGGGCACAAGTAGGGTGCAACTAGGGCGTAACTAGGTCGCAACTAGGCCGCAATTAGGGCATAGCTAGTGTCCCCCTAAGGTGCAACAAGGGCGTAACCAGGGTGGAACTAGGGTGCAACTAGGAAACAACTAAGATGTAACTAGGGAAGGAGAAGGTCGTAAGTAGGGCGCACCTAGGGCACAACTCGGGCGCAACTAGGGCGCAACTAGGGTGCAATTAGAGCATGAATAATGCCCAACTTAGATGAAAGTAGGGCTTAACTAGGATGCAACTAGGGCATAACTAAGGCACAAGTAGGGTGCAACTAGGGCATAACTAGGGCGCAACAAGGGTGCAACTAGGGCAGAGATTATGTCCAACAGAGATGCAACTAGGGCACAACTACGACTAAAATAGAGCGAAACTAGGGCGGAAGTAGGGTGCAACTAGGGTGCAAGTCGGGTACAAGTAGGATGTAAGTAGGGCACATGTAGAGCACAAATAGGGTGCAACTAGGGCATAAGTAGGGCACAAGTAGGGCGGGACTAGGGTGCAACTAAGATGCAACTAGCGCGCAAGTAAGGCACAAGTTGGACTCAAGTACGGTTAAACTATGGCATAACTAAGGTACAAGCAGGGCGCAAGTAGTGCGCAACTAGGGCGTAGCTATGACGCAACTAGACCACAGGTAGGGCGCAAGTAAGGTGCAAGTAGGGCATAACTAGGGCACAACTAGGGCGCAACTAGGGCGCAAGTTGTACGCAAGTTGGGTGCAACTAGGGCACAACTAGGGGGCAACACGGGCGCAAGTAAGGTGCAAGTAGGGCGCAAGTAGGGTGCAACTTGAGTGCAAATAGGGCGCAAGTATGGCGTAATTAGGGCACTTGGACATAACTAAGGGGCAAGTAGGGTGTAATGAGGATACAACTACGGCGCAATCAGGATACAACTAGGGCGCAACTAGGATGATGCTAGTGCCAAACTGAGACGCAACTAGGGTAGAAGTAGGGTATAAGTAGGGCACTAGGGTGCAAGTACGGCGCTAGTAGGACGCAACTAGGGTGCAAGTAGGGCGCAACTAGGGTGCAACGAGGGCATAGCTAGTGCTTGACTAAAGCGTAGCTAGGGCGCAACTAGGGCGCTACTAGGGCGCAAGTAGGTTGCAACTAGGGTGAAAGTAGGGTGCAAGTAGGGTGCAACTACGATGGAACTAGGGCGCATCTGGTTTATTCCAATTCGATCATGTGCTATTGTTGGGCTGGTTTAATTAACCAAAAATTGTAAACATGAAACTATTCCTAAGAAACGTGGACAAACATTTCATGTTCTAGCAATATGCAAGTGAAAAAAAGTACTTGGAATTAAGTTTGGAGAATGATTGCTTCACCTAGAAAAATCGACATCCTTCACACAAATCCTTTGATGTTATGAGTGTGCCACAAATTTCAAGGCTTTGGGTTGAAAGGGCTAATTTGGTTGTTGGGACACTTTATAATGTGGTTGTGGTGGACATTAACCAGTACTTTGCCCTTTACATGAAAATTTGCTATCTTTGCAGCACCCCCCTTAGTTTAAATTGTCACACACAAGGGAATGATGGATACATAAACATGAGGTATTCTTTTATTATAGTGTTTTCGAAAGATTCACCATAAATTGTACACACAAAAGCGAAAAATGTTACATGATTAGAACTCAAATTTTTAGTCTCTTTGTGATATTGTGTATTTATGCATTTGTTTGAAATAGAAACTTCTCATTGTAATGTGATTCATATTGGTAGTTTGTTTAATGTGGTAAACATTATGTATGGTTTGTTGAGAATTGTAAGGCCATGAATGTACGGATTTTCTTGTAGATGTTCCATTCAAACTGACAGTTTTCCATGATAGTCACCATCACACATATGGTCGATAGTTGAGCATTCACATGGGAAAACCAACATTTTAAATATTTTAAATGGGGTTTTTTATTTATTTAGTCTTTCATTTTGGCATGAATGAAGGTTTTAAGCACTCAAAATGTTGGTTGTTTAGTTTTCTCACCAACTACCTAGCTTTTAACTGGCTTGCGACCTTGAAACTTCCTCACTTTATTTAAAGACATGTATTTGTTCAAGGGCATCGAATACAAGCTCCTGAAAATATTCTTCATCTGATCAATTAAGCTTTTCAACCTGTGTACATTGGATGATGTTATTATGTTTTGATGGGTGGTTGTGTATTTTTTATCTCCTTGATGAAAGGCGTTGTCTGGATTGCAGATTGTATGACCACAACAACTATGTGTTCTTCACTGCTCTAATTTTGAGCTTTTGTGATTAAGTGGCTTCGTTTGGCAGGAGTCGAGCATCTGGTCTTGAGTATTTGCACGTTGACTGAGGCCGCGGCTGGTAACGTCGTGAGATTTTGGTCGCGACGGGTGGTCGAACGTTGCAAGAAGTTTCCCTCTTAAATCGGTATTTTTTTCTCACAATTTTCATAACTCGTTGCCAGTTTATCCAGCGAGTGAGAGGGTGCATAAGGAAGTGAGGTTTATCGAAGGTATATTCAAAAGCTTTGCCGAGGGGTGGTCGCGTAGTGGTTGACTGGTACGCCCCAGTGGCATGGGAAACCCATCGTCAGTTCTTGACAAAGAAGCACAAAGTGGCGACGGGTTTGGACTCATCTCCACCGTCGTCTGTTTGCATGCGGATCGTGCGGCTGAAACAGGCATCGTTGCCAGAACGAAAGGCGAGAAGTGTCAAGGAAATTCCTTGCCTGACTCGTGCCGTCGGGTTTCCACTTCCCGCCTGCAGAAAATAGTACTTGGCAAGCCTCTGAGAAACTTCTCCAGGCGATGAGTTTCAGTGCTTTACACGACGGATTTCAAAAATCGATCACAAAACTGACATTCGATTAAAAAAACATATGGACCACCTCATCCAAACCCGTGCCGAAAAGGCTGAACTAGCAGCACACCCATTTCAAAACTCAAAAATTGTCGCCAACCTGCCAAACGTCCACTTTCGCGACGCTACCTGCCACGGCCTGAAGCTAGTAAGTGCAAGCTTGATGTTGTATTGAGAAACATGTTGTGAACATTGCAATGTTATGAGGATGCTGACAAAATGGTAGATTGCAGTTGTCTTACAAATCGGCGTTTGGCAGAAGCGCGAAAAGAGCAACTGACTGATAGCCTGACCAAATAGTCAGCCGACTTCCCTCGTGCGGTGCGCTCTTCGCTTCTGCCGCGCTTATATTTTTGTCGACCTACGAACCATCTCTGCTTCATTCGGAACACCTTTCAACGTTCCCTCAACTGCTCTGCAGCGAGGACCATTGGGAACTGCTGCAGCGAATTCCTAGATGGGGGTAGCCAACGGTGAAAAAGATTCCGCGCGGGGTGTTAGTTTTTGCGACTTCGAAGGGGGTAGTTAAAACTGCAAGTGCGGACGCGAAGTTGACGTTCGAGTCTAAGGACTAGGTCCCCCCATTCCGGTCTTTTTGACCTAAAGTGCTGCCGAACGCCACAACAAACGACGGCAAATACAAATGGCGTAAACAGTCCTCGTACAGGACGTAGTTCCTTTCAGGTTCGGACAACCCTAAAAAGCTCATATAGACCATCTAAAGCACAGAGATGATAACAACAGAGAAATCATTGCCAAAACTGATAAAATGAGACAACAATTCAAGATATTCAAATGGTCCAATGAAAAAAATGAAAAATCAAACTTGAAGTATGAAAAATCATATCAAACGATTTACCTACTATTTTATGTGATGTGGAAGATAAAAGATGTGAAAATAGACAAACGCGATCTTTCAAACCAATAAAAATCAGATAAATCAAAGTTAACATAAATATTAAATTTTCTAATTTGAAATAAATTATCTATTCATGTACTTATGTATTCATATGTACATAATATTAAAATGGAAAAGAATGTTACTCTAACATTCTATTCAAAATGAAGCTCTTTATCCAATTTTTAAAATTTCCCAATACATTCATTTGTATGAAAAGGCCCCTTTCTGCCTCAATTCGTATGAAAATTCATTGAATAGTCTACATGGAATTTTGTCTCTACAATTTCATCAATGTCAAAACGTATGACTTCTTTTTTAAGATTTTGCATGTGTATACGATGATATCAATTCTCACACATGAATTTATGTTATGAAATTGATTTTCATACATACATTTCTATGAATGTGTAAAATGTTTTCTATATAATCTTATGTATTCATATCTCAATCCTTAAAAATATCAATATCTTGGCCTATATGTTAATTTATATCAATATCTAAATGTATCTAATCATTTCTCTATATATATTCATTAATACATTTACATTTACATCTACATCTATATCAACTTTAAGAACAATATCTAAATCTTTATCCATATCTTTATCTATCTTTAGATCTGACTCCATTCATTTGTTTAAATTTAAATACATATTTATCTATATATATATCTATATCTACATATAAATCTAAAATTATATATATATTTGTATCTACATCCATATCTTTATTTAAAAAAATATCTTTATCTATATCTATATGTACCTATATTTATGTATATCCATATCTATATCTATATCAATATCTATATCTATATCTATATCTATATATGTTTATATCTATATCTATATCTATATCTATATCTATGTCTATAACTGTCCATCACTATATCTATATCTATATCTATATCTATATCTATATCTATATCTATATCTATATCTATATCTATATCTATATCTATATCTATATCTATATCTATATCTATATCTATATCTATATCTATATCTATATCT
>SZWC01011226.1:50329-61420 GCA_023375785.1 Penium margaritaceum
AGTGGTTGCAAGTGGTTCCAAGTGGTTGCAAGTGGTTTTGAGTGGTTACAAGTGGTTGTAAGTCGTTATGAGTGGTTGCAAGTGGTTGCGAATGGTTGCGAGTGGTTGCGAGTGGTTGCGAGTGGTTGTGAGTGGTTACGAATGGTTGCGAGTGGTCGCGATGGTTGCAAGTGGTTGTGAGTGCTTGTGCATGGTTGCGTGTGGTTACAAGTGGTTGCAAGTGGTTGCAAATGGTTTTGTGTAGTTGCGAGTGGTTGCGAGTGGTTGCGAGTGGTTGCGATAGGTTGCGAGTCATTGCAAGTGGTTGCGAGTGGTTGTGAGTGCTTGCGAGTGGTTGTGAGTGGTTGCAAGTGGTTGCGAGTGGTTGTGACTAGTTGGGAGTCGTTTTCAGTGGTTGCGAGTAGTTGCGAGTGGTTGCGAGTGGTTGCGAGTGGTTGAGAGTGTTGGTGAATGGGTGTGAGTGGTTGCAAGTGGTTTTGTTTTGTTGCAAGTCGTTGGGAGTGGTTGTAAGTGGTTTCAAGTGGGTGGGAGTGGTTGCAAGTGGTTGCGAGTGGTTGTAAGTGGTTGTGGGTGGTTGCGAGTGCTTGCGAGTGGATGCAATTGGTTGGGAGTAGTTGCGAGTGCTGACGAATGGTTGCGAGTGGTTACGAGTGGTTGCGAGTGGTTGCAAGTGGTTGCGAGTGGTTGCGAGTGGATGCAATTGGTTGGGAGTAGTTGCGAGTGCTGACGAATGGTTGCGAGTGGTTACGAGTGGTTGCGAGTGGTTGCAAGTGGTTGCGAGTGGTTGCGAGTGCTTGTGAGTGGTTGTGAGAGGTTGGAAGTGGTTGTGAGTTGTTGGGAGTGGTTGCGAGTGGTTGCGCATGGTTGCCTGTGGTTACAAGTGGTTGCGAGTTGTTGCGAGTTGTTGCGAATGGTTGCGAGTGGTTGCGAGTAGTTGCGAGTGGTTGCAAGTGATTGCGAGTGGTTGTGAGTGGTTGGGAGTCCTTGCGAATCGTTGCGAGTGGTTGGGAGTAGTTGTGAATCGTTGCGAGTAGTTATGAGTGATTGAAGTGTTGGTGAGTGGTTGTCAGTGGTTGCACGTGGTTGCGAGAAGCTCCAAGTGGTTGCGAGTGGTTGGGAGTAGTTGTGAATCGTTGCGAGTAGTTATGAGTGATTGAAGTGTTGGTGAGTGGTTGTCAGTGGTTGCACGTGGTTGCGAGAAGCTCCAAGTGGTTGCGAGTGGTTGTAAGTGGTTGCAAGTGGTTGCGAGTGGTTGCGAGTGGTTGCGAGTGGTTGTAAGTGGTTGTGAGTGGTTTCGAGTGGTTGCGAGTGGCTGCAAGTGGTTGTGAGTGGTTGCAAGTTGTTGTGAGTGGTTGCAAGAGGTCACGATTGGTTCGAGTGGTTGCGAGTGGTTGCAAGTGGTTGTGAGTGGTTGTGAGTGGTTGCGAGTACTTGCAAGTGGTTGTGAGTGGTTGCGAATTGTTGCGAGTGGTTGCAAGTGGATGATAGTGGTTGCGAGTGGTTACAAGTGGTTGCAAGTGGTTGTGAGTGGTTGCAAGTAGTTGCGTGTGGTTGCGAGTGGTTGCGAGTTGTTGCGAGTGGTTGCGAGTGGTTGCGAGTGGTTAAGAGTGGTTGCGAGTGGTTGTGAGTGGTTGCGAGTGGTTGCGAGTGGTTGCAAGTGGTTGGGAGTGGTTGGGAGTGGTTACGAGTGGGTGAGAGTGGTTACGAGTGGTTGCGAGTGGCTGCGATTGGTTGCGAGTGATTGTGAGTGGTTGTGAGTGGTTGTGAGTGGTTGCAAGTTGTTGCGAGTTGTTGGGAGTGGTTGCGAGTGTTTGCCCATGGCTGCGAGTGGCTGTAAGTGGTTGCAAGTCGTTGCGAGTGGTTGCGAGTGGTTACAAGTGGTTGCGAGTGGTTGCGAGTGGGTGAGAGTGTTGGTGAGTGGTTGTGAGTGGTTGCAAGTGGTTGCGAGTGGTTGTAAGTGGTTGTGAGTGGTTGCGGGTGGTTGCGAGTGGTTGGAAGTGGTTGTTAGTGGTTGTAACTGGTTGTGAGTGGTTGCGAGTGGTTACGATTGGTTCAAGTGGTTGCGAGAGGTTGCAATTGGTTGTAAGTGGTTGTGAGGGGTTGTGAGTGGTTGCAAGTGCTTGGGAGTGGTTATGAGTGGTTGCGGATGGTTGCGAGTAGTTGTAAGTGGTTGTGAGTGGTTGCGAGTGGTTGCAAGTGGTTGCAAGTGGTTGCAAGTGGTTACAAGTGGTTTCAAGTGATTGTGAGTGGTTGCAAGTGGTTGTGAGTGGTTGCGAGTGGTTGTGAGTGGTTGCGAGTGGTTGTGAGTGGTTGCGAGTGGTTGTGAGTGGTCGCGCGTGGTTACGAGTGGTTGTGAGTGGTTGCGATTGGTTGGTAGTGGTTGCAATTGGTTGGGAGTGGTTGCGAGTGCTTACGAATGGTTGGGAGTGGTTACGAGTGGGTGCGAGTGGTTGCAAGTGGTTGCGAGAGGTTGCGAGTGCTTGTGAGTGGTTGTGAGTGGTTGCAGGTGGTTGCGAGTTGTTGCGATTGGTTGCGAGTGGTTGCGTATGGTTTCCAGTGGTTACAAGTGGTTGCAATTTGTTGCGAGTTCTTGGGAATTATTGCAAGTGGTTGTGAGTGGTTGCGAGTGGTTGCAACTGATTGCGAGTGGTTGTGAGTGGTTGGGAGTCCTTGCGAGTGGTTGCGAGTGGTTGCGAGTGGTTGCGAGTAGTTGTGAGTGGTTGCGAGTAGTTGCGAGTGGCTGCGAGTGTTGGTGAGTGGTTGTGAGTGGTTGGAAGTGGTTGCAAGACATTGCAAGTGGTTGCGAGTGGTTGTAAATGGTTGCAAGTGGTTGCGAGTGGTAGCGAGTGGTTGCGACTGGTTGTAAGTGGTTGTGAGTGGTTTCGAGTGGTTGCGAGTGGCTGCAAGTGGTTGTGATTGGATGCAAGTGGTTGTGAGTGGTTGCGATAAGTTACGATTGGTTCGAGTGGTTGCGAGTGGTTGCAAGTGGTTGTGAGTGGTTGCGGGTGGTTGCAAGTGGGTGCTAGTGGTTGCGAGTGGTTACAAGTGGTTGCAAGTGGTTGTGAGTGGTTGCAAGTGGTTGCGAGTGGTTGCGAGTGGTTGCGAGTGGTTGCGAGTGGTTGCGAATGGTTGCGAGTGGTTCTGAGTGGTTGCGAGTGGTTGTGAGTGGTTGCGAGTGGTTGCGAGTGGTTGCAAGTGGTTAGGAGTGGTTAGGAGTGGTTACGAGTGGCTACAAGTGCTTACGAGTTATTGCAAGTGGTTGCGAATGGTTGCGAGTGGTTGCGAGTGATTGCAAGTGGTTGTGAGTGGTTGGGAGTGGTTGCAAGTGGTTGCGAATTGTTGGGAGTGGTTGTGAGTGGTTGCGCATGGTTGCGAGTGGTTGTAAGTGGTTGCGAGTTGATGCGAGTTGTTGCGAGTGTTTGCAAGTTGTTGCGAGTGGTTGCGAGTGGTTGCAAGTGATTGCGAGTGGTTGCCATTTTTTGCGAGTGGTTGCAAGTGGTTGCGAGTGGTTAAGAGTGGTTGTGAGTGGTTGCGCATGGTTACGAGTGGTTGCAAGTCGTTGCAAGTGGTTTTGAGTGGTTGCAAGTGGTTGTGAGTGGCTGCAAGTGGTTACAAGTGGTTGTGAGTGGTTGCGAGTAGTTGCGAGTGGCTGCGAGTGTTGGTGAGTGGTTGTGAGTGGTTGCAAGTGGTTGCAAGTGGCTGGGAGTGGTTGCAAGTGGTTGTGGGTGGTTGCGATTCGTTACAAGTGGTTGCAAGTGGTTGCCAGTTGTTGCGAGTGGTTACGAGTGGGTGCAAGTGGTTGCGAGTGGTTGCGTTTGGTTGTGAGTGGTTGCAAGTGGTTGCAACTGGTTGTCAGTGGTTATGAGTGGTTGCGAGTTGTTGCGAGTGGTTGCGAGTGGTTGCGAGTGGTGGTGAGTGGTTGTGAGTGGTTGCAAGTGGTTGGGAGGGGTTGCAAGTGGTTGAGAGTGGTTATAAGTGGTTACGAATCGTTGCGAGTGGTTGCGAGTACATGGAAGTGGTTGGGAGTGGTTGGGAATGGTTACAAGTGGTTGCGAGTGGTTACGACTGGCTGCGAGTGGTTGCGAGTGGTGGTGAGTAGTTGTGAGTGGTTGCGAGTGCTTGCAAGTAGTTGTGAGTGGGTGTGAGTGGTTGCGAGTTGTTGCGAGTGGTTGCGAGTACATGGAAGTGGTTGGGAGTGGTTGGGAATGGTTACAAGTGGTTGCGAGTGGTTACGACTGGCTGCGAGTGGTTGCGAGTGGTGGTGAGTAGTTGTGAGTGGTTGCGAGTGCTTGCAAGTAGTTGTGAGTGGGTGTGAGTGGTTGCGAGTTGTTGCGAGTGGTTGCGAGTACATGGAAGTGGTTGGGAGTGGTTGGGAATGGTTACAAGTGGTTGCGAGTGGTTACGACTGGCTGCGAGTGGTTGCGAGTGGTGGTGAGTAGTTGTGAGTGGTTGCGATTGGGTGCAAGTGATTGCAAGTGGGTGCGAGTGGTTGCAAGTGGTTCTGAGTGGTTGCAAGTAGTTGCGAGTGGTTGCAAGTGTTTGTGTCAGATTGGGAGTTGCTGCGAGTGGTTACGAGTGGTTGCGAGTGGTTGCGACTGTTTGCGACTGGTTGCGAGTGGTTGCAAGTGGTTTTGAGTGGTTGCAAGTGGTTGTGAGTGGCTGCAAGTGGTTACAAGTGGTTGCGAGTGGTTACGAGTGTTTCTGAATCGTTGTGAGTGGTTGCGAGTGGTTGCGAGTGGGTGTAAGTAGTTGCGAGTGGTTCCGAGTCGTTGCGAGTCTTTGGGAGTGGTTGCGATTGGTTACGCATGGTTGCGAGTGGTTGCAATTGGTTGTACGTGGTTGCGAGAGGTTGCAAGTGGTTGCAAGGCGTTGCGAGTGGTTACGAGTGGTTGCGAGTGATTACGAGTGGTTGCAAGTGGTTGCGAGTGGTCACGAGGTGTTGGGAGTGGTTGCAAGTGGTTGCGAGTGGTTGCAAGTGATTGTGAGTGGTTGCAAGTGGTTGTGAGTGGTTACAAAACGTGTGAGTGGCTGCGAGTGGTTGTGAGTGGTTGCGAGTGGTGGTGAGTAGTTGTGAGTGGTTGCAAGTAGTTGAGAGTGGTTGCAAGTGGTTACGAGTGGTTGTAAGTGGTTGCAAGTGGTTACAAGTGGTTGTGAGTGGTTGCGAGTGGTTGTAAGTGGTTGCGAGTGGTTGCGAGTGGTTTCGAGTGGTTGCAAATGGTTGGGAGTGGTCATGAGTGGTTGCAAATGGTTGTGAGTGGTTTCGAGTGGCTACGATTGGTTGCTAGTTGTTGCGAGTTGTTGCAAGTGGATGTAAGTGCTTGTGAGTGGTTGCGAGTGGTTGCGAGTACATGGAAGTGGTTGGGAGTGGTTGGGAATGGTTACAAGTGGTTGCGAGTGGTTACGACTGGCTGCGAGTGGTTGCGAGTGGTTGCGAGTGGTTGCAAGTGGTTGTGAGTGGATGTGAGTGGACTGGAGTGGTTGCAAGTGGTTACAAGAAGTTGCGAGTGGTTTTGAGTGATTGCAAGTGGTTGTGAGTGGTTGGGAGTGGTTGCGATGGTTAGGAGTGGTTAGGAGTGGTTGCGAGTGGTTACGAGTGGTTGGAAGTGGTTGCAAGTGGTTGCTATTGGTTGCAAGTAATGGGGAATAGTTACAAGTGATTGCGAGTAGTTGCGAGTGGTTGCGAATAGTTGCGAGTGGTTGCCAGTCGTTGCAAGTTGTTGCAAGTGGTTGCGAGTGGTTGGGAGTGGTTGTGAGTGGTTGGGAGTGTTTGGGAGTGGTTGCGAGTGGTTGAGAGTGGTTGCAAGTGGTTGTAAGTGGTTGTGAGTGGTTGCGATGGTTACTAGTGGTTACGAGTGGTTGCGAGTGGTTGCGAGTGGTTACGAGTGATTGCGAGTGGTTGCGAGTGGTTGTAAGTGGTTGGGAGTGGTTCCAAGTGGTTGCGAGTGGTTGCGAGTAGTTGCGAGTGGTTACGCATGGTTGCGAGTGGTTGCAAGTGGATGCAAGTAGTTTCGAGTGGTTGCGAGTAGTTGCAAGTTGTTGCAATTGGTTGTGAGTGTTTGCGAGCGGTTGCGAGTGGTCATGAGTGGTTGTGACTGACTGTGAGTGGTTGCGAGTGGTTGGAAGTGGTTGCAAGTGGTTGCGAGTGGTTGCAAGTGATGGGGAATAGTTAAAAGTGATTGCGAGTAGTTGCGAGTGCTTGCGAATAGTTGCGAGTGGTTGCCAATTGTTGCGAGTCGTTGTGAATGGTTGCAAGTTGTTGCGAGTGGTTGGGAGTGGTTGCGAGTGGTTACGACTGGCTGCGAGTGGTTGCGAGTGGGCACGAGTGGTTGCGAGTGGGTGCGAGTGGTTGCAAGTGGGTGCGAGTGGTTGTGAGTGGTTGCGAGAGGTTGTGAGTGGTTGGGAGTGGTTACGAGTTATTGCGAGTGGTTGCGAGTGCTTGCGAGTGGTTGCAAGTGATGGGGAATAGTTAAAAGTGATTGCGAGTAGTTGCGAGTGCTTGCGAATAGTTGCGAGTGCTTGCCAATTGTTGCGAGTCGTTGTGAATGGTTGCAAGTTGTTGCGAGTGGTTGGGAGTGGTTGCGAGTGGTTACGACTGGCTGCGAGTGGTTGCGAGTGGGCACGAGTGGTTGCGAGTGGGTGCGAGTGGTTGCAAGTGGGTGCGAGTGGTTGTGAGTGGTTGCGAGAGGTTGTGAGTGGTTGGGAGTGGTTACGAGTTATTGCGAGTGGTTGCGAGTGCTTGCGAGTGGTTGCAAGTGATGGGGAATAGTTAAAAGTGATTGCGAGTAGTTGCGAGTGCTTGCGAATAGTTGCGAGTGCTTGCCAATTGTTGCGAGTCGTTGTGAATGGTTGCAAGTTGTTGCGAGTGGTTGGGAGTGGTTGCGAGTGGTTACGACTGGCTGCGAGTGGTTGCGAGTGGGCACGAGTGGTTGCGAGTGGGTGCGAGTGGTTGCAAGTGGTTGCGAGTGGTTGCCAGTGGTTGCGGGTCGTTGCGAGTGGTTGCAAGTGGTTGCAAGTGGTTGTGAGTGGTTGTCAGTGGTTATGAGTGGTTGGGAGTGGTTACGAGTTATTGCGAGTGGTTGCGAGTGGTTACAAGTTATTGCGAGTGGTTGCGAGTCGTCGCGAGTGGTCCAAGTGATTGCAACTGTCTGCAAGTGGTTGCAAGTTGTTGTGAGTAGTTGTGAGTGGTTTCCAGTGGTTGCGAGTGGGAGCGAGTGGTTGCGAGTGGCTGGGAGTGGTTGCAAATGTTTGGGATTGGTTGCGAATGGTTGCGAGTGGTTGCGAGTGGTTGCAAGTGGATGCGAGTGGTTGCAAATGGTTATGAGTGCTTGCGAGTGGTAGCAAGTGGTTGCAAGTGGTTGCGATTTATTGCGAGACGTTGCGAGTGGTTACCAGTTGTTGCGAGTGGTTGCAAGTGGTTGCGAGTGGTTGTGAGTGGTTTCCAGTTGTTGTGAGTGGTTCCGAGTGGTTGCAAGTAGTTGCGAGTATTTGCGAGTGGTGGTTAGAGGTTGTGAGTGGTTGCAAGTGGTTGCGAGTGGTTGTGATTGGTTATAAGTGGTTGCGAGTGGTTGCAAGTGGTTGTGAGTAGTTGCGAGTGGTTGCCAGTGGTTGCGAGTGGGAGCGAGTGGTTGCGAGTGGCTGGGAGTGGTTGCAAGTGTTTGGGATTGGTTGCGAGTGGTTGCGAGTAGTTGTGAGTGCTTGCAAGTGGTTGGAAGTGGTTGCGATCTGTTGCGAGTGGTTCAGAGGTTGCTGGAGCTGAGGGAGGAGTTGGAGGAGTTTGTGCAGCTAGATTTTTGGAAGCAGATTGGTTCCCAGAGGAATGCGGGATTCAGGAGCAGGAAGAAGGAGTTGAGAAGGATTGCACGCCGCAAGGTTTTGGTTGCAGGTGAGACAGCAGAAGGATCTGTTGTTACCGTTGGTGAAGGTGTTGCGTGTGGCTGACTCGCCTGGTGGGGAGCTGGTGAAATCTACCAGGGGTTCCTTGACTGTGCTGAACAGCTGAAGGCACTGGCCGACAAGAAAGGAAGGAAGGGAAGGAAGGTTGCCGAGTGCCATGTAAACTTTGTTCTGGGAAGGCTTGACCACCGCTAGTCTAAGGACATGTCGTTTCCTCTGTATGCCGCTGCTCGGCGGCTGCATTCAGATTACTTTGGGAAAGATATGTCAGAGGATGCGACCACCCTGTAGGCTTGGCAGGCCGTGGTGGAGGCTTTGGTTCATGAGGATAAGCAGGATGAGATAATGAAGGAGATTGGGATCTTCCAATTGGCACAGACTACGGTGAACCATGATCCCATGGTGACCCCGCGCAAGAATGCAAAGGCTGTTGTTGTAGATGCAAAAGTGAAACGTGGGACAATGACTGCCGTTGAGTGGCATGTTAATTGTATGTGCAATCTTTGAGTGCTGCGAGATTTGGCCTTGAAGCTCCTTTCACAACCGTGCTCCTCGTCTGAGTGTGAACGCGTGTTTTCCGCACATGAGCTCATCCATACTGCCAGGAGGAACAGGCTCAAGGTCTCAACCTTGGAGCTTCTCGTGCGGTGCCATGTCCGCTTGCGCAAACACTATGGCAGACATGGGAGAAAAGTAGCAAAGGATCTGGCCAGGGCTGCGGTAGCTATAGCAAAAGCAGAAGGAGATGCCAGCGAAGACGACGGAGGGGTGGTTGAGGAAGAGGGAGTGCTGAGTGAATCCGAGGATGAATGGGAGACTGATCATGATAGTGAGGATGAGGAGGAGGAGGATGATGCGGGGCAAATCATTGTTATGATTTGCCCATTGCATAGTCAGTGTGTATGTGGTTCAGTGACTTCACATTCCGTTCAGTTTAGTGCTGTGTAGTGCTCATCATTAGTAGAGAAGCAGTGCAAATTCACGTCACATGTAGGTGTAACCCAGTGCCTTGATATAGGTAATCACCTTGAAACATGCCATACTGGATTATTCGAAGAAGTCATGAATGTCTCATGTTTGGCTGCCTCAAACATTCTGTGCAATACCATGTTCCAATGCATCTGAACTGACCACGCCCACTGTGTCCACATTGATGTGGCCAACCTGGGGTACATCGATACATCGATGTGGACATTGATGTACCAATGTTCGAGGCATCAAGGTTAACACTGGCTCCGAGAGCCCTGGCTGAGGGGGCAGAGGAGAGTACTTGTGGCGATGGCCTGGTTGCTGGCAGTTGAAGCGGGTCGCCTGTCCAACTCCTCCACCAGCACCAGCAACACGTGCTCCATTACCTTGTCCGCTGCTCCTTCTGCTATCTTGAGGGTGTTTGCTACTTGTTATCGGCATGGTGATGACTGCTCACGTGCCTGACTCTCCATCCCCTGTGTAGAAATGGGCATCCTTCTCTTTGGCAAGAAGTTGGAAATAAGTCCAATTCGGGACCTGATGAGAAAGACAAAGTTCGCGCTCATGGTCGCGTAGCCGATCAAGGAGCACCTCGAACCTGGGCCCTAGTGCTGCAATCATGTGTGTTGCAAAGGCCGAGTCACGCATATGGAGGCGATACTCGCGCAGCTCCTCGTTCAGCAGCATCCCGCCGTTCAAGTAGGATTCCATTGTCTCTCCTTACAGCATGCAAATGTCGAGCAGCTCTCACTGCTTGCGCGACCCATCAGCCTGTGAGGAAACATTGTAACTGTTTTTTAGGTAGAGCAATGCCTCGCGTGGCGCTACGACCTTGAGTGCATCTTGGTCATCATCTCTGTCATCTTCTTCCTCGTCGCTGTCACTGGTGCTTCCTTCCACACTCTCTTCATCATCCACAGGGCCGGCAAACCGTTGAAGGGGAAGGATATGCTTGCGGGGAACAATGCGCATGAGGAGGTAGACAGCACGCGCCCGATCCTCTGCTGCATAGGGCTTCATGGACTTGGGATTGTAGAGGTGCCAAACTTTCAGGTCCTTGGCCCACGGTTTGAAAAGTGCAGCCCGAGCCTTGTAGGTGAGATCCTTTATGAAAAGAATAATTTAGCGACAGGGTTGCTGGGACCAGTGTCGGGTGCATGCCCGGGAGGGTCGAAGACAGACATGATGGGGCTGCAGCAGAGGTGGAATTGGTGACAGAGACTAAGGGCTGAGGGTGGCGCTCCGCCGCTTGTTAGAGGCACTTCTTGAGGTAAAGGGCAGGAGAAGTGGCCGTGGTCATGGTCAGGGTAGTGGTAGTGGCCTTGGAAGTGGCAGTGGCCTGGGTGGTGGCTGTGGCAGTGGCCGTGGCAGGGGCCGTGGCAGTGGCAGTGGCCTAGGCAGCAGCCGTGGCATTGGCTGTGGCAGTGGACGTGACAGTGGCTGTGGCAGTGGCTGTTGCAGTGGTCGTGGCAGTGGTAGTAGCCTGGGAAGTGGCCTTGGCAGAGGTCAATGCTGCAGCCGCCCAAAACCTAGCTCTGATACCATGAAGAAATGGGAGTGGGAGGCACAGCAAGAGAGAATTCAAGTGGCAAGAGCCCAAGTGTCAATGGTCATTAAGGTCAAAAGCTGTGTATTCAATGAATCCACAGAGAGGGCGTATCTACTCTAAACTAGCTAGGCTAGATCCCTTAGTCAAGTTATCTCACTCAGTCAAGGCTGGTCATACCTGACCACCTAGTCAAGTCTGGTCAAGTCTTACAACATGGTCAAGTCTGACCACCAGATCAAGCCTTACAATCTGGTCTAGTCTGACTACTAGGTCAAGTCTGACCATGGGGCACAGGGTACCATCCTCTCTCACACACAAAACCATCCTGCAACCCTGAGACCTCTAGAGGGCTTGAACGCAGGTATTCAAGATCAACCATGGGCTGCATTCACCACTGGGGCATTTCCTTGTGGCGGCAAGAGCTCGGCCGCAACTGAACCCAAACTTGGACCGTGCGTCCATCAGCCTGGCCACACAACCAGTTGCAAGAGGTGATTGCGACATCGCTCAGCGGCGTCCTTGGCCCCGTCTTGCCGTGCATGGACACACATGAGCAGGGGGACATATCTCAACAGAAGATGCAGGCAATGGCACTCCTCATGACTCTACGCAACAGTTGGGGTCCTCTCATTACCGTGCTTGGAGGTTGGGAGGAGAATAAACTTACCTACGGCGCAGTC
>SZWC01011227.1:0-16072 GCA_023375785.1 Penium margaritaceum
CACGCACACAAACCAGTGTAATGCACATCATACACATATCAGAGGACAAGATGGTCTCCTTGTGACACTGGCGGTACCAAGGCCCGGGTCTCGACCAACAGCTCGCATGCACATGCCACACACAGTACAGCCACACACCAAGACACATGATCATATGGTCTCCTCGTGACACTGGTACAACGCACCCTGTGTCCGGGTCTCGACCAACAGGGTGCTACCATCTACATGCAGCTGTGCAGGCACGTAGTATGAGCCACATGTGGGATGCTATAGATACTCACAACAGAGTATGGACCATACCATGCATCTCCCATGACGTCGGATCAGGTCGAGGTCCACGCAACACTCCCCCTAGGCTGATGAACCTGGCAGCGATGTCCTCGATGGAGATGCTGATTTCGCAGCTGAACAGATCCTGGGCGATGATTCATGTGGTATATCCATCATGCAGAGATAGCTCCCCCTGTCACCTGCGAGTTGACTCCCTCCCTCAAAGACGAAGTGGTGTCTCCGGCTACAACTCCTCACGTCCTAGCTGCATCACCTGGGGTGTACCAGTCCTCGCGTGACTGCCAAGGGTCCCAACTCACAGTCTCTCCAATCTCCGCTCTACCGCGATGCATTTGAATATGCACGAGGAAAGGGAATGGACGAGAAGCACGCGTGCGTGGATGAAGTGGCGGAGTTGGCCTCCGATACGGGATAGCACATCCTGAGGCACGAGGGTGTACTGCCAGAAGAGGAGAGCTGGAGCGACGAACCGGATCACCACTCATGGATGAAGATGACGATGGGGCAGGTGAGTCGGGTAGATGAAGGTGCGTGACGGCAGTAGAAGAAGAAGGGGGAGCTATAATGGGGTTGACAGGAGCTAGGATGGCGGAAGCCGAAGGCACGCTCACCTCTCCCGTGAAAGTGTCTCCAATGGACGTCATACTCGGAGCTGATACAAGTTCTCCCCGAGTATGGTTGTGCTAGATGCTGCTGGCAGAAGGATCGTACTGATAGTAGTGATGCTCCCCTCCTCTGAAAATCGCTCACGCGCTGCCATCATCTCCCACTGTAGCATGACTACACGCTCCTGCAGATCAGCATAATTTGCCTCGGACATGTCGAGGTGGCCCATGTCGACCTGGTGTGGGATAAACTCTGTCTCACTGTATGTTGCATATGCAAACTGCACAACTCGTGAGTACAGTACCATGTGCATCTCTGCTGTTGAAGACGATGGAACTAGTGCTGCTGCATGCTCCTGAGGGTCAACCAAGCTCGTAATGTGATGAGACACTGGAACATCGGATGCAGCTGTAGGTGTCGCATCCACATCACAACTCATGTCTGTCACACGAGGAGTGAGCGGTCGCATGCCGAGAGAGAAGGAGAAGGATGAGTCGTCACAGTCCGTGGAGCATGTAGAAATGTCGTCCGTACAAGTACTGCCACTCTCAGCATCCATGTGATCAACAAGGTCACCAGCAGGTGAACACGAAGGGGCAGAACTCCGCTCCTACTGACGAGGTGACTCCATCTACGTATAGGGATCTACTCCACTGTCCTCAACTGCCCCCGTAGTAGACACAGGTGTGTAGGATTCCGGCTCGACAACGCCCGTCAAGGCGACCAACAAGCGTAACTGGCGCTCACGTAGTGTCTTGCCGGGAAGGCTGGTCGCTGCCACCTGCTCAATGATAGTGTAAGGACCATCATCTGACTCCGTCATGTATGTCGCTACTCCGTCCTGGGTATGGGAACCCGGAGACCGTAGGAACATGGACGATTCCTCACGCTGAAGCTAGTCCTCATGTACCGCAGATGAGACGGTGGAGCCTGCTGTGTCTACTGTAGCATATGTCCCAGTGACGTCTCTCAGAACTGCTGCTCTCTAGAGTGCCTCAAACTCCAAAAGACCAACCGGCCGACTCTGCTTATGCACTGTGATTGCTGTCGTACTAGTGTGAATCTTGTGCGCCAATGCCCTCGGAGATCCGTGTGGGACATCTCGATCCGCACAATACTCCAATGCCACTGCCAGGCAGCCACCGGTCGAAGTCGCGAGTGGCACCGCCCAAGCACGCAACACCTGCACTCCTCCTGATGCAACCTGTTGCTATAGAACGCCCAGCTCCTACCTCAGCGTAGATGTCAAACTCGATGACATACATGTCTCAAGCCCTGCAACCTTCACCGGACTGGTGTGAGCCTGCTGCAAACACTCTCCCAAAACTCCGGTAGACGCATCCCGATCCATACGGGACTCTTCTACCGCCGATGGGCCTCCACCGGTCGGAGCCGCGAGTGGCACCGCCCAAGGACGCCGTGTCTGCTCTCTTCCTGAAGTATGCTGCTGCTCCGAGAGATCTAGATCCAGCCCGGACGTGGAAGTCGAGCGCAATGACAGGGAAGTATCCACCATGAACGCCATGTCGGGATCGGACTCCACGCCATGTGCTGTCACTGTATCATCTGTGTCTGCTTGAGCTGACGCTCGGGCACCACGGTCCGGCACGAGTACGGATCCTGTCACTATGGTCACATGAGGCAATGCGCGGTGACCACACTCCCCCTCAACAGGTACAACAACGGAGGCCGAGGAGGTGGAGGATGTATCAAAACTAACGCAAGCACGGCGTGCAGAGCACTTATCCCGACCTCGCGGGGTCACTCGACTAGAACGACTGTATGAAGACATGTCATCGCGAGGTGGTGTCATGGTCGCAGCAGAGTGGAGGATCAAAAGGATGGTGGCAGCCTGTGACTTGCTCGCATATGGAGCTGAAGGTACACCATCGGATGAGGAAGGAGGAGAGGATGGAGGAGATGTGACCGAAGAGGCCGTTGACAAATGAGTAGCAGAAGTACGCTCAGTGACGACAAGGTCACAAAGCCGCTGCACCGTCTGCCGCAAGCCATGGATCTCGGCAAACATGCTTGCCAGACGTCCAACTAGGGGATCTACCAACGCCGGCAGATCCGTATGCTGTGGAGGACGCAAGCTCGGACAAGGCTGTAGCCAAGGTGGATGCCAGGCGGGAGGGCGCGTCCAACAGCGACGCCAACCTTGACGTCCATCACCATAGTAGTAACAAGGGAACGCGCAAGGCATCTGCTCAGATGTCCGCGCACTCATCTCGTGCACTGGATGATGGATAGGTACCTACTCTCGGTGGTAAACACCAAGCCACGGGAGAGAATGAGGCCAGTAGGTACTGTCACTCCTGGAGGTCACGACGTCCGGGTGAGCAAACGTGACCAGACGGGACGAGCTGCACTACAAGAACATGCCCGTAGACTAGAGTCTGACTAACTGCGGCTGCTCCAAGACGAGAAGGGGTGACGGTTGCAGGTGTGGCTGCTGCTCCAAGCGGTAGACGACCCAGCCCTCGGAGATGGAAAGAATTGAATCCGACGTCAAACCTACGGAGTGAAGTGCGCGCACCAATCCACGGGCCCAAGGAAGATGCCAGTACATGACGCGTCTTGAAAAAGAAGTCGCCGCCGACGACAATGCGCTGTCGGCTAAGAAGGCAAAACTTCAAGCGCTGGCGCAGCCGCCGCACTATGAAGTCGTTGCAATTCCGCCCAATAGTGCTATAGCTACTATGAAGGTTGCTACTGTTGTGGTCACTGCTGCACGCTGGTGCTACTGTTGCTGCTGCTGCAGTGGCTACTATTGCTACTGCTGCTATATGCTGCTGCTGCTGACGCTGCTGCTGTAGCGGCTGATGCGCTGCTACAGGTGCTGTCGTCGCTTCTGTTGCTGCTACACGCTGCTGCTGCTGTGGCCGCTATTGCAGTGGCTGCTGCTACTGTTGCTTTTTCTTTTGCCGCCACAGTCGCTGGTGTTGCTGTGCGTGGCTCACTTTCTCTGTGGCGTTCACATGTAGTCGCTTCACGCTCCCTCACGCTGCTACGGCCATGGTGCCACGTGGCACGTTCTCTTTGCGTTCCGCCCACTACTGCTGCTTCTACTGCTCACACGCTCCCCTGTGCTCTGATACCAGATTGGAAATAGTTTTTAGGGCATGCAGGCCCATGCACAAATGAACATGAGCGCTGTGTGTGAGTGCGATGCAAGACGACAAGAATTTGGCTAAGTCTGGAACGCTGAATATAAAGAACAAGGAGAGAGTACAAATGAGCCCCCAACATAACTTAAGTAGGGGCGCCGGCAGCTAGCCGCACTGGGCCCCATCACCCCCAATGAGCCGAAACGAGTCAGCGGGGAGAGCACACTACGTACTCCATGATAGCAAAAACAATGGTCTCCTGGAGGCACCAGAACAGCTCTCCGAGTGCCCGGGTCTCGACCACCGAGAAAATAGGAGCAGTGCCAAAAAATCTCAGAAGCAACGTCCAGACATCACACACGACTTTCCGAACATCGGAAGCGCTAGTACAACCAGCGGGTCTCCTCGTCGCACCGGTATAGTCCACCGGGTGCGAGGGTCTCAACCCACCGAGAAAACTCTCCTAACTCCCGACAAGCCCACAGGGCTACCAGAATGCATCGACCGCGTCTCGCTGGCGCTGTCGTACGTACTGGAGAAGTCTCGGTACGGTCCGGAGGCCCATCGTGTCGTCAAGCCCTCCTCTACTATAGACCACAAATGTGGATATATCGATAAACTAGCAGTGTCGGTCGTGACGGGTGAAAGCCACACAAACCAACACTGTGTTCTCCCTCATGCCTTGTCACCATCGGACACACGTGTGCCTTAGGAAGATGCCTGAAAACTACACCAAGAGCTTCGGCGTAGGGCCTGCACGCCACTTTGTGCACGAATCAAACGAGTCTGTTCATGTGTTCTATCTAGTTCTTGGCCTCTCACGTCTGGTGTGTTCTCACTCAAGACTGGAGCATGCCGTTGGTACCTGTCTCACCAGGCACACACCTAGCTGTTGGTTGTTCACGCATCTCTCATCGTACTCTGTTATGTCCTCTTGGCTTGTGTACATCGGCGTGCAGATGACTGACATGAGATGGGACGCGTTGAGTGTCGTCTGGTGGAGCCAACGCACGAAGAGGCCCACTTGCATTTTGTTGGAGCCTCCTCTCTTCTCCATGCTCAGCTCCATCGGCGGACCTCCTCCGTAGTCCTGCCGCCGGCAGTCTGTCGCTGCTTTTGCTGTCTACACGCTTCTAGTGTTGTGTTTGAATGCATTGTTGTATTCGCAACTCTCTATCATGCATAGGATCCAAGTTTGATGAGTTTTGGGCACTGTTGGTACCGGGGACTTAGTAGACGCCACCGGGGTTTAGGCGGCTATAACTCTTGACTGCTATTTTTCTAGCTAATTCTGACCAAATGGTTGTATTTGCAGCGTGCGTATTGCGGTATGGTCTAGTTTTCAGGCAAAACGGATGATGCCCGGGTTTTGGGCTGTTGGCCACCTGGCAGGGCTCACCGAGAAAATCTGCCTGCGTGAAAACAGAGCTATTTTCTGATTGGCTGGTGAACTGAGTAACAAGTTCTACAGAGCTGGGGGAGGCTATTTCTTGGAGGGGTCTTCCATTATATCCCCTTCTCACTTTTTTATCACTCATGTCCAGTTCTCAGCTGCTTTTTGGCGCTAGTAGTAGCGCGCGGGTCTGTGAGTAACAACCTAGAGCAGTCAGACTTAGACTCTAGAGCGGCAGACAAAGAGGGCAGCAGAATAAAGAACGAGCGTGGAAGCCCGCACGCTGCATTGAAAATGCAACCATCCCAACCTACGCACTAGAACAGTTTCTAGCTTGGTATCAGAGCCAAAGCGCATCAGCAGAAAACTGGCGTATAGGTTCTTGACTACGCCGGTGGACCTCCATATGCACCAGTGCAGGGGAAATGCTGCCCGATTTTCCCGACAGTATTGACATGCCTGGTGGCGGCATCAGATTTTTCCCTATGGCCATTGGGCTAGGGGAAATGCTGTCGGATATTTCTACTAGCACTGATCTCCACGTGTGATGCAAGGACGTGAGCGGAAACCCACGTCAGGCACCTACTGGCGACGACGCACGTGGCGATGTCAACCAAGTGTAGTGACTGGCAGCAACAGCAAGCAATAGCACTAGCCTACAGCAGCAGTAGCAGCTTAAAGTAGCAATGAGCAGTTGTAGTAGCAGCCAACAGCAGTTATGCGCAGCAGCAGCAGCAGCCAGCAGCAGTAGCAGCTCGCGGTAACTCGTAGTAGTAGCAACAGCAAGTAGTAGTGAGTGGTAGCAGCAGCCAATAGCAGCAGCTCGGAGCAGCACCAGTGCACAACAGCTTCAAGCAGCAGTAGAAACCAGTAGTAGTACCACACAACAACAGTAGCAGCAAACAACAGTAGCAGCAACAGCAAGCAACAGCACCAGCAACAACTATTGTAGCAGCCAGCACCAGCCAGCAACAACAGCTGCAGCAGCGACTAGCAGCAGTAGCAGTAGCTGCTCGCAGCCTGCTGCTCGAAGCAAGCTTGCTGCTCGCAACGAGCGGCGGGTAGCGAGCGGCGAGCGGCGAGAAGCAAGCAACGAGCAGCGAGCTTGCTACTCGCAGCTCATAACGAGCAACGAGCAGTGAGCTCGTAGCTCGTAGTGACGGACAATGAAGGGAGGAGAAAAAGGAGGGGCACACAAAAAATCCCCCACCCCGCAGGTGGCCCTACAGCAGCTGTAGCAGCCACCACAGCCGTTGCATCAGCAATAGCAGTTGCAACAACACGTAGCAGCTCAGTAGCAGCAGTAGCAACAACTACTACAACTGTAGCCGCAACAGTAGTGGCAGCAAATGTAGTAATAGTGGTAGCTACTGCTACTGCAACAACAGCCGTAATAGTAGCATTAGCAGCAACAACTGTAGTAGTAGACCAGCAGTAGGAACTACAGTAATAGCACAAGCACTAGCTCTATAGCAGACACAACAGTGGCTACAACAACAGCCACTACTGACATCAGCCATCCTGCGTTGACGTCACTACTGACGTCACTACTGACATCAACAACAAAAAAATAGAACATCAACAACAATAACCCTGTAGATGACACAACAACAGCTGCTCGCGTAAGTCAACCTAGACTGACNGGCAGCAACTGTAGTAACAGTGGTAGCTACTGCTACTGCAACAACAGCCGTAATAGTAGCATTAGCAGCAACAACTGTAGTAGTAGACCAGCAGTAGGAACTACAGTAATAGCACAAGCACTAGCTCTATAGCAGACACAACAGTGGCTACAACAACAGCCACTACTGACATCAGCCATCCTGCGTTGACGTCACTACTGACGTCACTACTGACATCAACAACAAAAAAATAGAACATCAACAACAATAACCCTGTAGATGACACAACAACAGCTGCTCGCGTAAGTCAACCTAGACTGACATCATTGCTCATGTCACTACGGACATCAGTAGCACAAAAAAAATAAACCAAAGGAGAGGCACCGTGACGGACAATGGGGAGGGTTCCTCCTCTACTGGAGGACCCTTTTTCCTGTCGCACCTATAGCAGTTGCAGCAACAACATCAGCTGTAGCAGCTACCGCTGCTACAAAAACCACTATAGCAGTAGTAGTAGCAACAACAGCAACAGCAGTAATAGCAACAACCGTCGACACTACAACAGTAGCAGCATCAACTGTAGCAGCCGTAGTAGCACCCGCCGCAACAGTGATAGCAGTAGCAGGAGCAGTAGCAACCGTCACTACTATAATAGTTGCAATAACCGTAGGAGCAGTAGCAGATACAATAGCAGCATCCGTAGCAGCAATAGCAGCACCAGCAGCCATAGCAACATCTGCCACCGCAATAGACGTAACAGCAGCCATTGCATTAGACGCAGCAGCACCAACACCCCAGATGCTCTGTTGTCGATCATGCTGGCTTGACATATTTGCACGCCGCCTTACACCAGGAGCTCAAAAAGTCGACACAACAACTAGCTGCACTTCAGCCGCCGACACAGTTGTCGCAACAATGACCGGAGGAGTAGCATTAGCAGCCGCAGCAGCAACCACAACAATAGCGCCTGCAAGCACCCTTTGTTCCATCTGGATACACGAGCCTTGCAATGGTTTATGCCACACAGTACCTGCCGCAACAACACACCCAACGCCAATGGCAGACGGTGACGTCAATCCTAGGCCCCACTCTAGGTGCCGGCCGCAGGCCAATGGACTTTGAAACCCCACTGTCGTAGCTTCAGTCTGGCGAGCAGTTCCGGAGCTGGGAGCTCAGCTTCCGGATCTGGGCACTGGGTGAGGGCCTGTGGCCCGACTACGTCCTACCCTTCGACGCAACCCAGGTCGACCAGGTATATGACGCCAGTCGCGTCGTGTGTGCCCTCATCCCGATTGCCCCTCTAGCTGCACGTCTTGCCCTCGAGCCCTTCCTCGGCGACTTCACCATTGCAAGCCTCCCTAACCTCGCAGCTGCATGGCACACACTCACGCGCCCTCGTCGCCTCTCCAACGAGGCTGAGACCAGTCGCCTGTTTCGGGAGTTCAACTCTCTGCATGGGGGTGATCGAGACGGTCACCTCGTACTGGCAGAGCACAGAGGACATCTTACGCCACCTCGAAGTCGCTGCGCCAGCCCCTCTCTCCACGCTTTTGACCATCAAGCGCGGTGCCACCGACGCTTTCTCTGACGTCTTCATTCACTACTCCGAGGAGGTTCTCGTCGTGATGGTCGCCCAGGGCACCCTCATGCCCTGGGAATACGAGCTCTTCCTCCGCATCGAGGAGGCTCATGAGGAGTCACGTATCCAGTGCACAGAGTCCCTCGCATCTCTTTCCGTCGCCTCAGTGGCTATTTTCGCCCCCGTAGTAGCAGCGTCTTGCGGAGGAGCCTCCTCCTCCGGCAAGAAGAAGCGCAAGGGCGAGAAGGGCAAGGGCCCATAGTAGCAGTCCAACGGATCCGGCGGCACCAGCCTCGGTTGCCATAATTGTGGTCAGTCAGGCCACGGGTGGTACACGTGTCCACTCCTGACAGACGATGCGTTATCGCCACCATGCGTTGCCAGCGCGAGCGTGGCCACGCAATCGATGCCCTGACTGTCGCTACTCCTGCTACATCCGCACAACATGGGACAGCTCCACCGTAGTATCATGAGTAGCCGTCCACGCCCGCTCCTCCATCACCGGTGCCTTCCTCCTTCCTGGACTGCGGTGCCGTCACGCTACAGTCGGTGTACTCCGTCGGACCGTCCGCCACGAGCGTCAGTTGGAGCAGTTCATTGCACTCCAGCTCCGCCTTCCTCGTCCTCTTTCCCAGGGAAGTGCAAGCTACATCGTCACTGATTCTCTTGCACTACCCTATATGATAGAGTTTGTGCTATAGTCATGCCTTGTACCTTTGTCCACTCTGTCCTCTACCATTCCCTCCCCACTTGCTTTGTTTCGCGATGATGTCACCTGGCTAGATGACTGAGAGCACCGATTTGCACCCCCTTCCATTACGTCTGTGTCCCTTGCTCACTGCCACGTGGCTGCTCATGATCTGGCGACACCTGTCCTGGACTCGTCTTAGACTTGGATCATTAACTCTAGGCCACCCTTTACATGACGGCCTCACGCGAGGCCTTCAGTGTCCTTGGCCCCGTCACCGATGTCACTGGTATTCGGACGGGTTTTGGTCAGGCCTTACCCATTTGTGGCGTCGGTGTCGTTTGTTTCCTTGGTCCTGCTGGCGGTTTCTTCGTGACGGACGTCCTCTTCGTCCTTGGTCTTGAGCTTAGCCTTATGCCTGTCACCACACTTGACCGCATGAGCATGGACGTCGTGCACTCCCGTGGTGTCGGCATTATGTTGTTGTGTCCTTCTGGCTATGTCGTCTTACATGCCACTGCCTGTGGTAACTTGTGGCACATTCCGCGCTTGTTTGCACCTTCCTCCAACTCCTCGCCACCTGCCGACACTGGCCATGTGTTTGTCACCAGTTCGCTCTCTCCGCAACACACATGTCTCATGCACCGCTGCCTTTTCCACGTCCACTCTGCTGCTATCGAAAGCATGCTTTGCACGCAACCAGCCAAGGGTCTTGATCCAGACTCGTTTCCTCTGCCGTGTCCCACTGAGTGCATCGACTGTGGTCAAGGGAAGATGGACCGGTCTACCTACCCCCTGTCCACATCTCGAGCGTCCGGACCCTTGGACTTGGTCCATTCTGATGTCATGGGTCCCCTTTTGACAGAGTGCGTCGGGAAGCACGGAAGCTACATCCTGACCCTCACCGACAACTAATCTCACTACTGCTAGGTCTTCTGTCTTCCACAGAAGAGCGATGTTGTCCCCACCATTAGGGACTGGCTTGTCTGTGCTGAGCGTGAGTGTGGCTGCCCTCTCCGCCGCTTCTGCTCTGATCATGGTGGCCAGTTCATTTGGGAGAGCACTCTTCCTTGCATCCCATTGCGTCCATCACCAGACGTTGGCGCCGTACATGCCAGCCCAAAACAGTGTCTCCAAATGGTGGAACCGCACCATGGCCGCCGCCGTCTGCACCATGCGGGTCAAGTCTGGTCTCTCTGATGGCTTCTACTTTGAAGCCATGACCTACATGACGTGGGTCTGGAACCGAATTCCTCACGGACCCCTTCCCCGCTAGTCCACACCATACCAGCACTGGTGCGGCGAGCGCACCGATCTTCACCCGGCTCGTGTCTGGGGTTGCGTGGTCATCGTTTGGTTGCCTGTCCCACACCAGGGCAGCAAGCTCAAACCTCGCGTATGACCCTGTACCTTCCTTGGCCTCTCGCTTCAGTCGAAGGCATGGCACTTGTGGGATCCTTCCCTGCAATGCATAGTCGAGTCATGGGACACCCTCTTCTTTGAGGACCTATTTCCCCACGATCTCGTTCGCTCCGGCGCGTCGATGTTCCTCCCGTCGCGTGGGGGAGTGGTGGGGCCGTCCTCTATTCAGTCGTGTCTGGGCTTCCCATCGTGTGCGCCCGCTGACCCCTCAGGGCCGGCTACCCCTTCTATTTCCACCAACCCTCCGAGCCAGCTGCCCCATCCGTGTCCGCCAGCCCCTCTGGACCGGCTGCCCCGTTCGTGTCCGCCAGCCCCTCTGGGTCAGCTACCCAGCCGGTGTCCGCCAGCCCCTCAGTGCCGGCTGCCCCGTCTGTGTCAGCCAGCCCCTCTGGGCCGGCTTCCTTGCCCGCGTTTCCTAGCCCCTCAGGGCCGGCTGTCCCGTCCGTGTCCGCTAGCTCCTCATGGCTGGCTGTCCCGTCTGTGTCCACCAGCCCCTTAGGGCCGGTTGCCCCATTTGTGTCAACCAGCCCCTTTGGCCCGTTCGTGTCAACCACCTCCTCCGGGCCGGCTGCCCCATCCGAGTCTGCTACCTCCACTGGGCCGGCTGTCCCGTCCGAGTCCGCAACCTCCACCAGGCCGGCTGCCCCGTCAGTGTCAGCCCGCTACACATGTGGTCCAGAAGGGAGCCTTCGACCCAGGCCGACATTGAGCACTCAGGCTACTTCCTTGCGTCCTCTGGTGCCACGACCCCTTGTCACCAAATGAGGCTCCATTCCTCCTAGCAAACCCACTCCCACAGTTGTGAGTGGGGACATTGGCACGAAGGCGCTTGGCCTGGCCAGTTTTTCAGTCATCACTGACCTGCATCCGGGATCGACTTTAGGCTACGCCTTGCTCCATCAGGAGCACCAACGTGTCGTTGCAGCCACAATCACGCACTTGCCACCAGGGGCACGAGACGCACTCGCCCTCACTGTCTGTCCCACAGAGCGACCGGTGGACCCATCCACCCTACGTGAGGCTCGGGCATCTCTGGAGGCCACACACTGGGAGGCTGCATGCACCGAGGAACTTGCTGCATCTCGACAACATGATGTCTACGAGCTTGTCGACCTACCCGCCGGCCGAAAGGTCATCGGCGCCAAATGGGTCCTCCGGCAAAAGTGGAAGTCAGATGGGTCATTGGACAAGTACAAGGCCCATCTTACGACCAAGGGGTTTGCTGAGGTCCCCGAGGTTGATTATGACCTGATCTTTGCACCGATAGGTCGTTTCTTGACTAGCCAAGCGTTGTTCAGCCTAGTTGCCCAACACGGGTGGTAGCTGCATCAGATGGATCTGAGCAACGCCTTTCTCCATGGCTCTCTGGAGGGCGAGGAGCTCTACTTGGTGTAGCCCCTAGGCTTCAATGATGGCTCCGGCAAGGTTTGGAAGGTGCAAAAGGCCCTTTACGGCCTAAAACAGTCACCGCACTTCTGGAACCAGGAGATCAGTCACACGCTTTTGAGTGGTGGTGTCCTCCGCAGCACTGTCGACCCCGAACTGCTCATATGGCCCCGAGGCTAGCCCTTTGTCACTATCCTGGTCTATGGTGATGACCTACTCATCGCGTCGCCAGAGGCAGTTGCCATCCGGTGGGTCAAGGACCTGCGGCATGCTGCCTACCAGATGAAGGACCGCGTGTCAGCATGACTCTTTTTGGGTTTGGAGCTTGAGAATGATCGCTCCATGGGCATCATGCACGTCCATCAGGCCGCCTACGTCCACATCCTTTCCGTGCACTTCGCTGAGGACCTGCCCCTCTTGCCGAGAGCAGCCTCATCCATGTCAGCCGATGGTCAGGCAATGCGCAAGAGCCCTGACCCAGCCGTGGTGGGGGAGCCAGTCGATGTGACGGCATACTTGTGTGTCATCGGGTCAGTGATGTTCCTGGCAAAGACGACACATCCAGACATTGCGTGCGATGTCAACCTCCTGGCACAATTCTCTTAAGAGCCACGTTGCCTTCACTTCGAGGCCGCAATCCAAGTACTGCGCTATGTCGTCTCAACTCCATGGCGAGGCCTCATGTTCGGTCGGCAGTTGTTTGCTGTTGTGGCAGGCTATACTGACTTTGACTGGACTGGCAGTCCGGACGGTAGGATTTGCACTGGCTGGATCTTTCTTTTTGGCGGCGCGGCTATGTCCTAGCACAGCAGCAAGGAAGGCTGGATTGCATGTACCGCTGCTGAGGCCATTGTCCGATTTGCGTCAGTCAGTTCCATCCATCACGCTGCACTGTGACAAAGACAGTGCCATTGCCATTGCTAACAATGACGGCGTGCATCACACTCACACAATGCATATCAATGTCGAGTATCGCTATGTGCATTCATTGTTGCATGATGCAGCATCAGTATTGTGTGGATTGAGACGACACTGTAGTTGGCTGACTTCTTGACCGAGGTACTGAAGCGTGACTCATTCAAGAAGGCTGTGAGTGCCGTTGGTGTGCGTCTGTGAGGTCCTCTCTTTCCTTCTCCCTGCCCCTACCCGCTTGGTCTCTATGTTCTCTGCCCGTCCATGTGCACTGCGCGTGTGCGTCATGGGGGAGTGTGTTGGTTTTTCACGCATCTCTCATCGTACTCTGTTATGTCCTCCCAGCTTGTGTACATCGGCGTGTAGATGAATGACGGTGAGACGTGACGCTACTAGAGTGTCGTCTGGTGGAGCTGACGCATGATGAGGCCCACTCATAGTTTTCTGGAGCCTGATGAATCTGGGGCAGCCCTCAGGGAGGTGANTAACAAGCCCTTATATGCCTCATTTGGCCTAGGGAGGAGTGAGATGCACTCTGTCAAAGTCTACCCTCTAGCACACTCTCCTAGCCTAGGAGGATGAGTGGCAGTCACTTTATCCAGTTGGGCTTGTTTGGTCTGTTTGTATGGGGTCTGGCTAGTCCTTGCCAGTCCAGATCATTGAGGCCGTCTGCCTTGATGGTTCGTCTGCCTCCATGTAAATTTCTGACGTGATCTACGTCCCTGATCTAGAGCTCAGCCTGCTATTTGTTTGTGCCTGTACTCGGATGGGCCACTCTGTTGAGCACTTTGCTGACTCTGCCACTTTCTCCATCCATGGTACTCGTGATATCTTCCCCCGTGCATCTGTTGTTGATGACCTGTACTGCGTCCCTCACTCCCCTCTCTCTGTCTCTCTGTCCTTGTCCTCTTCCATGCACGTTTGTGTGATGTGCTCTCCCGCAAGCACCAGTTCTTGTTGCATCGCTACCTCTGTCACATGGACTCAGACACTGTGTCCAAGCTCATCTACAAGAAGAACTGAGTGAAGGAGCGAGAGTCAAGGAGTTAAGGAATACGAGATAGAGACCTCAAGATTGAACAGAAAAGAACAAGTAAGAAAAGAATGACAGAGCGAAGACGGCTGCGAGGAACGCAAAACCAAAGGAAAACAGGGTGGATAGAACTGTTCTAGGTTAACTCGAGGGAAAGAGCATCATTAGTATACACAGATAGAATAGGAAAAAAAAATCAACGACTTATTTATGCTAGTTGTATGTGGTGACATGATCGCTGCCACGTTGCCTTTGACTTCCGACTTGAGGGGGTCAAGTCGGAGTCGCCAAGTCGGTCCAAGTCAACTTGGACGTTGACTTGAATTGACCCCGTCTTTCTTAGCTGGGATCAGTTATCACCCCTTGTGCCACAAGGGATTTGAGAATGTTGTAACCGGGCCTTTTCTTTTCCAGGGGTGGGCTCAAATCCCGCTGTGCCTAGCGAGAACTCGACGCATGATGTGCTTTTCCATGCTGGAGAGTTGATCCTCACGGTGTCTATTCATTAGTGACATGTATTACATGTAACATGTGACAGCACTGCTTGTCTAACAGCCAAGCATTGGTCCTACATGAGAGATATGACAGGGCCATGCGTGCTCTAAGCGTGGGTGGTACATGTACATTGTGTGTGAGCCTGGTGTGCTTATTTTGCGGTGTTGAACAAACCAATCAGAAGCCTTCATGCATGTATTGGAAGGATCATGTTTATGACATGTGGCAAGGGTTTGAGCAGTAGTTTCACAAACCAAGTAGCANAGTTGATCCTCACGGTGTCTATTCATTAGTGACATGTATTACATGTAACATGTGACAGCACTGCTTGTCTAACAGCCAAGCATTGGTCCTACATGAGAGATATGACAGGGCCATGCGTGCTCTAAGCGTGGGTGGTACATGTACATTGTGTGTGAGCCTGGTGTGCTTATTTTGCGGTGTTGAACAAACCAATCAGAAGCCTTCATGCATGTATTGGAAGGATCATGTTTATGACATGTGGCAAGGGTTTGAGCAGTAGTTTCACAAACCAAGTAGCATTTTGACTAACCCGCACATGGCACATCCACTGTTAGACCTTCCAAGGAGTCCACATTCTGGCATATCCTTGCTATGCAGTTGACCAGCGGAACTTTACTCTGTCCCACTCAGCCGCCATAGCTGGGAGGAGTAAGCAACCCATGTGTGCACAAGTGGCTGCCTCACCTAAGCTCCCTGTCCTCTCCGGGGACTTCCTCTTCCGGGCGCTCAGCAAGTTTTTCCGACCCATACCTATGCAGGCATGCTACCCCGGGTTCAGTGTGGAGCATGTGGCGTCATCAAGGCAGACGGTTCAGACCACATGCACAGTTACATTGGAGCAGCCGTGCAAAAAATTGTGAAGTTCGGCAAGTATCAGCAAGTACTCTCCTGCTGCTGCCCTGGCCATGCTCCGCCTCTTGCCTCTGGCTAGCCCTCCAGACGCCTTTGTTCCATATGACGAGAAACTTTACATTTTCCAAGGAGAAGCGTGGGGGATGAAGGACCAGCCCATGGAATAGCAAGCACTGGTCTGAGAGTGGAAGAGACAGGAGGCAAGAGCAGCGGTGGGTGTGGGTGGAGTTGGTGAAAGCAGCTGCCCGACAGTTGCGGTTGACAACCCTGCCGGCAGAACACCCGCCACCATTCCTGACTCACTGCGCAACTCCACTCCTGTGTCAGCTCCCTCTCTCAACATGGCATGGCAAACCACAATGCCCGAGCACATCGCCAACGCTGCCAACGCTCAGTGTCAGAAGACATTTGTGCAGATCATGGCAAAAAACACTATGGGAATTTCCTTCTGCCAAGATCCTACCGTCTTCGAGCTGATGGAAGATGCACGGCACACAACCCTGGCCTTCACGCTGCCCAGCAGAGACAGTGTTATTGACGTCATCTTTCTGGCACTGAATGTTGAGCACGAGGAGTTGGAGGCCCCTCTCCGCAGTGGATGGGAAATTTTTGGGGTGAGCATAGGACTGGACGAGAGGTCTGACATTCAAATCAGGCCA
>SZWC01011227.1:63494-78183 GCA_023375785.1 Penium margaritaceum
AAAGAAGTCTTTCCCCTCAACTTGTGTGAACCCCTTTGCCACAAGGCGAGCCTTGAAATTGTCAATGCTCCCATCTGCTTTTGTCTTGATGCAAAATACCCACTTCACTCCCACAGGTCGGGACCCAGATGGAAGCTCCGTGAGCTCCCACGTCCCTTGATCCATGAGACTTTGGAACTCTGCATCAAGTGGTTCTTTCCATTCTGCAGCATGGTCACCATGCAGTGCTTCTTTCAGACTCTTCCGCTCTGGTGGAAGTGTGCTCGTAGAGACAAGAGCTGCGAGGTGTGTGGTGGTGAAGTCTGCCAGGACATCATCCGCCTCCTTGTAGATGGAGCAGGCTGTAATCGCCATGTTTGACTCTTTGATCTCTTGCTCCTCTTCTTGTTGCAACTCCTGTCGCAGGAGGCGCGTGAGGCGCCCGCAGTGCGTGGCAGCTTTATCCTGTTGTTTCGCCGCCGCATGCGCACCATTCTGCACTTCCACGACCTTAGTTTTGTCATGAGGTACTATGAGCGCCTCATGATCAGTGGTGATACGTTCGTCCCAGCGAGTGTCGAGGGTCACACGCGGGGCCACCGGCTACTCATCCATCTTCTCCAGATCAAGAAGGGTGAGTGGTACTCTGTCAGCTTCCCCCTCCTCTAGCGTCTCCATGTAGGAGTCGTAGAAAGTCTGGAGTAGAGCAGGCTCAGTTGATTGCTTAGTGTCCCATGCGGAGCGTGTCAGATTCTCAAAGAGTATGCCGTCTCTGCTTGTAATGATCCGATGGGAGTCCACATCATAGAATTCCCACCCCTTCATGGTGGGGCTTTGTCCGAGGAAGACCCCCCATGTTGCTTTGTCTGCTAGCTTCCGCCGGCGTTCCTTTGGGACATGGAGCAGGGCCATGCACCCAAAGGTGCGTAGCATAGAGATGCCTGGTTTGTCATCGTGCCATGCCTGGAAGGGTGTCATGCTTGGTAGCAACACGTGTGGCATGTGGTTGCGTACCCACACTGCTTGCCGCAGTGTAAACGGCCACCACGAGTTGTCGAGCTGCGCTCCTAGCAGTATTGACTTGAGCATCTCTTGCATTGTGCGATTAGCTCTCTCTGCCACGCCATTATGCTACGAAGTGTATGGCGTAGAGAACTGTTGTACGATGCCGAGATCCTCTAGCTGTGTGGTAAACTCTGTGCTGGTGTACTCGCCAGCACCGTCTGAGCGTAGAACCTGTAGTTTTCTGTTGCTTTGCCTTTTGGCCATCGCGAGCCACTTGAAGAAGCATGCAGGAGCTTCGTCTCTTGATCGAAGAGGATAGCTCCACACCATCCTTGTGGCGACGTCTACGAAGAGCAGAAAGTAGCGATGCCCTCCGTAGACTGTGGCCGTTGGTAAAGGTCCACAAATGTCGGTGTGGACCAGCTTCAGCTTCTGGCTGACATCGCACTTCGTAGCTAGAGGAAACATCTGCCGTGGTAGTTTGGCCCACACGCAGTGTTCACAAGGTTCTGCTGCATCTTTACTGCCACTTTCCTTGATATCAAGTCGGTTGACCTGTTCCTGCTTCTGCATTGTCTGTACGGTTTGGTTGTGGCCGAGCCGTTTGTGCCACAAATTGAGGTCTGCGCCAGAAACCTGGTGGAGACTAGCTACTGCAAAGGGTGCATCTGGTCCTTTTGTTGGAGCTGGTGCTTCAAAGTCCAGCTCAATCATGCCGTGCGGAAGAAGGCGACCTTCAGCGAAGGTCTTGCCTTCACGGCTCTTAAGGGTCACATGTTGTTTGCTGCTCACGATTCGCGTGCCCCTCTTCATTAGCTGCCCTAGTGAAAGGAGGTTCACCGCGATGTCAGGTATGTATAGCACATCCCCAAACTTCACCTGAGCAACGTTGTACCCAGTCACTGTCATTTTTCCTTTGCCCAAAACAGGCACTTGCCGCTTGTTGGCCACCGTGACGAAGCCTTTGGAGCAGGGTTCCAGCTCGTGAAAGCAGGCCTTGTCATGGGTGATGTGCGAAGTGCACCCACTGTCCCTCATCCCACATCCTTTTCCTGCACTCCCGCTTCATGTTCCAAATCTTCTTCTAATAATGGCACTCAATTGCAGGACGTGACCCTGCATTCTGGCCGCATGCACTTCAGGTGCTGGCATTTGGTCTAGATTGGGCGGACGACTGGGTGGACGTGAAGTTCCTTGTCGACTGGTGTTCCGCGAGGGCTGAGCAGTGGACACGGCAGCGCTCACACCTTGGTAAGTTGCATTGCACAGGATTCTCTCCTTTTCTATTGTCAGCTCCCAGTTGCGTTGCTCTATCAAAAACATCTTGTAAACGTATGCTTGTGTGAGCTCTGCTTCATGCTTGAACTTGAGTACCTTCCGGACGTCATCCCAGTCCCCAGTCAGACCGTTGAGGAGAAAGGTCACGAACACGCGCTCAGAGACAAGAGTGTCTGTCACTGCGAGCTGATTACGAAGTGACTTCGCTTTATTGATGTAGGATTCAATGTTGTCGAAGCCATTGAGGTTGATGTGCGACAGTTCCGTCAGGAGGTGAGATTTGAAGGTTGAATCGCCAGACATGTACGTCCGTAGCAGGTAGGACCAAGCTTGGCGAGCTGGCTCAGCGGTCTCCTCGTACATCCGTATGGCTTGCTGGATGCGAGGAGTCAGATTGTCGTCCAGCACCATGAAAGCAGCTTTGGTGAAGTAGTTGTACTCACCCATCACGCTAGACAGCGACCCTGGGGGCGGAGGCGTGTAGTATGCGTTGTAGAACTTCCAGATGCCGTGTATATGGGCCGCTTGTTTGAACTTGTGCGCCCACTGCGGGAAGTTCTCACCATCAAATTTGTCAACCTTCAGCTTGTGCAGATGTAGTGAGGCCGCTGCTTGAGGCACACCGTCCTCCAGGCCTTGGTGCGCTTTCCCATGTGCTGTCGCATGTGGGAGTGGCACAAAGCCTTGTGCCATTGGCAGCAACCCTTGTGGTGGTAGTGCTGTTCCTGCATGAACTGGTGCTGGTTGTGCCAGAAGGGGTTGCAGTCCTAGTGCTTGGTGCATCTGCTGGTAGTGTGCCATGGGTGGCACCATCGGAGTTGGTTGTGGCCGTTGAGCCACAAACGGCTGTGGCATGCCTCCTTGTGGTGCTGCTACCGGCTACACTTGTGGAGACATGGCTGGTTGCACGACTGGGGGAGGGCTTACTTGAGGCAGATGTGCAGACGATCCTTGTGAACCATGTTGCCACTGCATCTGCTGCTGCTATTGCTCCTATTGCTGAAGCTGCTGCTGTTGAAGCTACTGTTGCTGAGCCCATGCCAACTGCTGCTGAAGTTGTGCGATTTGGGCTGCTTGAGCCGCATGTGACTGTTGTAGCTGCTGCGTCTGCGATGCTTGAGCGGCATGGGTAAGCTACTCCTGTTGATGTAGGAGTTCTTGAGCGGCAATCCGTAGCCTCAGCGCCTCTCTCTCTTGCTCCACAGCTTGACATGCTGCGGCTTCTTGTTGCGCCATGCGTTGCGCCTCATCAGCCAAGCGTTGCGCCTCTGCAGCTTGGCGTTGTGCGTGGTCTGCGACATGGCATCCCTGCTCTGGGCTCATGCGCATGCCATGCAAAACTGATNAGGGATCTCCAACAGAGTCTTGGTCAGGGCTCCAGAGTCAGAGGCTTGAGCAGAGCTGAGTGCTTGCAGAAAGATGAGATGCTGTGATAAGTCAGGACTGAGACGAGCTTCCCCTTTTATACCTGTGGTCCTGGCAAGTCGAAAACCTGAAGGAGAAGCTTCCTTCAGGTGGTTCAAGTCTGCTGCCCCTTGTGCCCTGAAAAGGGGAAACTTCGTTCAGGAGAAGCTTCCTGTAGGTCACATCTTGTTACTAGCACTTGAACAGAATCAGGAGGAAACTTCCTCCTTGAGGAAGCTTCGGCAGGTGTTCAAGTGCAGCTTCCTCAGGAGGTTGCCTGCCCTTCAGGCCAACCTCTTCTGATCGTTGATCTTGCCATGCTGTTGCTTCAGATCTGTTGATCAGGAGCCTCCTGAAGCTTGTACAAGATTGGCCCATGCAGATAGAAGGGGCCTACGGTCCATGCATGAGGCTGGTGATGCAGTGCTTGCATCATGTTCAGGGTGCATGCCGCCTTCACAATCAGCTGCAACACTCCTTGACCATGGTAGCTGCGCAGTGCTCCGCAGCGAGTAGTTCCCCTCCTTCCCAGAGCTAGCGAGGGGCATGCGCAACCCCCTTGTGCATGCCAGTACACTATAGTACACACCTGGCCCTTTAGGAGCCTTCAGGGCTGGTCCCCAAGATTTAACTGGCCTGTACCGGTTAATGTTCCCAATAGGTGGTGAACCCGAGAGTTCACCGTAAAATCCGTACTTTTCCGTACTGTGCTTCGATTGCAGTGCCGTCTTCACCATATCGGAGCGTAACACCAGCGCAGTAATTGCACCTCTCCACACAAATTAGTTCGACGACTGTGGGTATCTGAAGTATGATTTTCTTTATTGGTTTCACGGGATGTTTTATTTCATCCTATGTTTATTGTTCCTTTATGTGACGAATTTTCTATTATTTTTATTTTTACGGACAAGTAGTCGCGTTTTTGGCAGAAATCATTGGGGGTATCATTTACTTCCACTTAAGAAATTTTGTTTTTGTCATCGAACATTGCCCGTTAGTCTTTCGTGTACATCACAATCACGCAACTGTGGATTCCCACGGTCGCGAACGAGCAAAAAAGTTATCGAATTGGTCTATTAGCCTTGGATCTACTGACCCGTTCAAGGACGTTTTTGCTTGTTGGTTACGGTAACGAGCGAACCGTCGTGTTCAATTAATTTTTTTCACTTTATTGTGCTATAATGTACAAAACAATGGAACAAGGTAGTTGTTTTCGTAAAATCTATCCCATGCACTGAAAACATTTTTCGACGTCGACTAGACGTCTATATTTGCAGAGCATACATGGACACCGATTCGACGTCGACGTCAATTTGTTTTGGGCGTATTTCTCATATCGACGTCGTTGACAACACAAGAGCGCTAAAAAAATTACGCGTTGTCGATTGGACCTCGTTCGGTCGACAACCCGATAGTCAAACAAGAAGTCGTTGGGCCGGCTCGCTACCGCCAGCAAGCCCGTCGGAGTCTCAGCGTCGCCAGTATCGAGCCCTCGTGTCAATATCGAGCCCTCGTGTGGTATCGCGGCTATCCAGGATATCGGCGTCGGTATCGAGAAGCTGTCCAGCTCGATATCGATACCAATACCGATACTATTTCCTTTTCTAGTTCGAGGACTATTAAGCAAAGCGAAAGTCATAAAAACACAAAGACAGAGAGAGAGAGATGGGGGAATTGGAAATAATTCTAGGGCATGCAAGCCCATGCAAAAATGGACATGAGCTCTGTGTGTGAGTGCGATGCAAACGGCAAGAATTTGGCTAAGTCTGGAGCGCTGAATGTAAAGAACAAGGAGAGAGAACAAATGAGCCCCCAGCGGGCTTAAGTAGGGGCGCCGGCAGCTAGCCGCACCGGGCCCCGTCACCCCCGCTGAGCCCAAACGGGTCAGCAGGGAGAACACACTACGTACAATACGATAACGATAACGGTGGTCTCCTCGAGGCACCGGAACAGCGCTCCGAGTACCCGGGTCTCGACCACCGAGAAAATAGGAACAGTGCCAAAAAATCTCAGAATCAATGTCCAGACATCACACACCGCTTTCCGAACATCGGAAGCGCTAGTACAGCCACCGGGTCTCCTCGTCGCACCGGTATAGTCCACCGGGTACGCGGGTCTCAACCCACCGAGAAAACTCTCCTAGCTCCCGACAAGCCCACAGGGCTACCGGAATGCACCGATCGCGTCTCGCTGGTGCTGTCGTACGTGCTGGAGAAGTCTCGGTGCAGTCCGGAGGCCCGTCGTGTCGTCATGCCCTCCTCTTCCATATACCCCGAATGTGGGTATATCGGTAAACTAGCAATGTCGGTCGTGACGGGTGCAAGCCACAAAAATCAACACTCCCCCTGGCTGACATAGCCGTCCACGCCAAAATGAATGAACGAAGGCATGGAACAACAATGTATGGCAAGCCATAACATGCATGAGTCAACTCACACAGACATACACACACACTCATCTGCTATACATCTAGGGTCTCCCTGGACAGTGGCACAGCCCACCAAGTGTCTGGGTCTCGACCATGAGAGGAGTGATGCATACGCACGCATACACATGTCATGCACATGTCAGAGGACAAGATGGTCTCCCCGTGACACTGGCGGCTCTAGGGCCCGGGTCTCGACCGTTACGAGCAATCCAACACAATTGTATCATCATCCAAACACAAGATCAAGGGAGGATCCCTCGTAACACGGGTGTAACGCACCACGTGTCCGGGTCTCGACCAACAGCTCACATGCACATGCCACACACAATACAACCACACACTAAGACACACGATCACATGGTCTCCTCGTGACACTGGTACAATGCACCAAGTGTCCGGGTCTCGACCAACAGTGTGCTACCATCTATCTGTAGCTCTGTAGGTACGTAGTGTGAGGCACATGCGGGATGTTGTAGATGCTCACAACAGAGCATGGACCTCGCCATGCATCTCCCATAGCGTCGCGTCAGGTCGAGGTCCACACAACACTCCCCTTGGGCAGATGAACCTGGCAACGATGTCCTCGATGGAGATGCTGATGTCGTAGCTGAATAGATCCTGGGTGATGAGTCATGTGGTGTATCCATCATGTAGAGATAGCTCCCCCTGTCACGTACAAGTCGACTCCCTCCCTCAAAGACGAAGTGGTGTCTCTGGCTACAACTCCTCATGTGAATCTGCATCACCTGGGGTATACCAGTCCTCGCGTGACTGCCAAGGGTCCCAACTCACAGTCTCTCCTGCCTCCGCACTGCCGCGATGCATCTGTGTGCGCCGGAGGAACGGGAATGGGCAAGCAGCATGCGTGCGAGGATGAAGTGGCGGAGCTGGCCTCCGATACGGGATAGCACACCCTAAGACACAAGGGTGTACTGCCAGAAGAGGAGAGCTGGAGTGACGAACCGGATCACCACTCNGAAGTGGTGTCTCTGGCTACAACTCCTCATGTGAATCTGCATCACCTGGGGTATACCAGTCCTCGCGTGACTGCCAAGGGTCCCAACTCACAGTCTCTCCTGCCTCCGCACTGCCGCGATGCATCTGTGTGCGCCGGAGGAACGGGAATGGGCAAGCAGCATGCGTGCGAGGATGAAGTGGCGGAGCTGGCCTCCGATACGGGATAGCACACCCTAAGACACAAGGGTGTACTGCCAGAAGAGGAGAGCTGGAGTGATGAACCGGATCACCACTCAAGGATGAAGACAAAGATGGGGTAGGTGAGTCGTGTGGATGAAGGTGCGTGACGGCAGAAGAAGAGGAAGGAAGAGTGATGATGAGGTCGACAGGAGCCACGATGGCGGAAGCAAAAGGCACGCTCTCCTCTCCTATGAAAGTGTCTCCAACAGACGTCATACTCGGAGCTCGTACAAGATCATCCCCGGGTATAGGTGTGCCAGATGCTGCTGGCGGAAGGCTCCTGCCGGTAGAAGTGATGCTACTCTCCTCTGAGAATTGCTCACGCGCTGCCATCATCTCCCGATGTAGCATGACTACACGCTCCTGCAGATCAGCATAATCTACCTCGGACATGTCGAGGTGGCCACCTCACTGGATGTTGCACATGCAGACTGCACAACTCATGAGTACTGCGCCATCTTTATATCTGCTACTGAAGACGATGGAACTGGTGCTGCTGCATCCTCCTGGGGGTCAACCAAGCTCGCAATCTGCTGAGATGCTGGAACATCGTATGCAGCTGCAGGTGTCGCATCCACATCACAACTCGTGTCTGTCACACGAGGAGTGAGCGGTCGCATGCCAAGAGAGAAGGAGAAGGATGAGTCTTCAGAGTCTGTGGAGCATGTAGAAATTTTGTCCGTGCAGGTACTGCCACTCTCAGTGTCCATGTGATCAGCTAGGTCACCAGTAGGTGAACACGAAGGGGCAGAACTCAGCTCCAGCTGACGAGGTGACTCCATCTGCGTGTAGGGATCTGCACCACTGTCCTCAACTTCCGCCGTAGTGGACACAGGGGTACAGGGCTCCGGCTCAGCAATGTCCGTCAAGGCGACCAACAAGCGCAGCTGGCGCTCACGCACTGTCTCGCCGGGAACGATGGTCGCTACCACCTGCTCGATGATAGAGTAAGGACCATCATCTGACTCCGTCATGTATGTCGCTACTCCGTCGTGGGTACGGGAACTCGAAGACTATGGGAACATGGACGACTCCTCACGCTGAAGCTGGTCCTCATGTACCGCAGATGAGACGGTGGAGCATGCTGTGTCTGCTGTAGCATATGTCCCAGCGATGTCTTTCAGAACTGCTGCTCTCAAGAATGCCTCAACCTCCAAAAGACCAACCGGCCGACTCTGCTCATGCACTACGACTGCTATCGTACTGGTGTGAATCTTGTGGGCCAACGCCCCCGGAGATCCGTGTGGGACATCTCGATCCGCACAAGACTGCTGTGCCACCACCAGGCCGCTACTGGTCGGAGTCGCGAGTGGCATCGCCAAGGCACGCGGGACATGCACTCCTCCTGATACAACCTGGTGCTGCAGAATTTCTGGCTGCTGCCTAAGCGTAGATGTTGACCTCAATGACATGCACGTCCCAAGTACCCCAACATCCGCCGGACTGGTGTGAGTCTGCTGCACGCTCTTACCCAAAGGTATGATGGATGCATCTTGATCCGCACGAGACTCCTGTGCCACCCTTGGACCTCCAGCGGTCGGAGCCGCGAGTGGCACCGTCCAAGGACACCGTGTCTGCGCTCCTCCTAATGTCACCTACTATTGTGGAAGATCTGGATCCAACCTGGAGGATGAAAAGCACCTCTCAACCATGAACGCCATGTCGGGGTCAGACTCCACGCCATGTGATGTCTCCGTATCATCTGAATCTGCCTGAGCTGACGCTCGGGTAGCATGGTCCGGCGCGAGTGCGAATCCTGTCGCTGCGGTCACATCAGGCAATGCGCAGTGACCACACTCCCCCTCGACAAGTACAGCAACAGAGGCCGAGGAGGTGGAGGATGTATCTACACTGGTGCAAGCACGCCGTGCGGAGCGCTGACGCCGACGTCGCAGAGGCACTCGTCTCGAACGACTGCATGGAGGTATGTCATCGCGAGATGGCGTCGTGGTCGTGGAGTGATGGATCAACAGGATGGTGGTAGCCTGAGACTCGCTGGCAGGTGGAGCTGAAGGTACACCATCCGATGAGGAAGGAGGAGAGGATGGAGGAGATGTGATCGAAGAGGCCGTCGACAAACGAGTAGTAGAAGCACGCTCAGTGACAACGAGGTCACAAAGCCGCTGCACTGTCTTCCGGAGGCCGTGGATCTTAGCGAATATGCTCGCCAGAGGTCCAACTAGGGGATCTACCAAGGTCGGCAGATCTATGTGCTGTGGAGGACCCATGCTCGGACGAGGCTGTAGCCAAGGTGGATGCCAGCCAGGAGGGCACGTCCAATAGCGACGCCAACCATGACGTCCATCACCACAGTAGTAGTAGCAAACGCGCAGGGCGCCTGCTCAGATATCCGCGCACTCATCTCGTGTGCTGGATGATGGATAGGCACCGAGGGCACCTACTCCCGGTGGTAAACACCAAGCCACGGGAGAGAATGGAGCCAGTAGGTACTGTCACTCCTAGAGGTCACGGCGTCCGGGCCGACAAACGTGACCAGATGGGAAGAGCTGCACTACCACAGCACGCCCGGAGACTACAGTCCGACTAAATACGGCCACTAATGCTGCTGCCACTAATGGAGCGAAGACTGCTCCAAGACAAGAAGGGGTGGCTGCTGCAGGTGTGGCTGCTGCTCCAAGCGGAAGACGACCCGGCCCTTGGAGCTGGTAAGACTCGAATCCACCGTCGATCCTACGGGGTGAAGTGCGCGCACCAATCCACGAGCCCCAGGAAGACGCTGGTCCACGACACGTCTCGAAGCGGAGATCGCTACCGATGACAATCCGCGGTCGGCTCTGAAGGCGAAAGAGCAAGCTCTCGCGCAGCCAGCGCACTAAGAAGTCGTCGACACTGCACCGCCTAATGCTACTACTGCGGTTATGAAGCTGCGGCTGTTGCGGCAATGGTAGTTGGAAGATGACCCTTTTTGTGTCATTATTCTCTAGTCCTCAGGCCCCCCTTTCTAATTTCCTTTTTTTTTCCTTTTCCCTCACCCTCCAACCCCTTTTTTGTGTTTTGGTTCTCCCCTCTGCTCGCCTGAAGCCTTTGCCTTTCTCTTTCTTCTCTCTCTTTTCTCTTTTTTTCTTTTTTTTTGCTTTCAGGCGTACCCCTTTTTGTATTTTTTGTTGCTCGCCCCCCCCCTTTTCTCGATTGCCCGGAAGGTGGGCGAACGAAGAAAATAAGGAGGGGGGGCGGGGTGTCCGGCCTGTCTGGCCCTCCCTCCCGTGCACGCTCGCTTGCTCGCTCGCTGAGCGAGCAAGTGAGCAAGTGGGTGTGGGGGGGAGGAGGGAGCGAGAGGGGGGGGGGTCCTGTCCGCCCCTCTGACCCGGCCCCACCGTCGGTCGGCCGACGGGGCGGACGGGGCCGACGGGGCCGAGGGGGCACACGAGGCCGACGGGCCCCCTCCGAAGGGCCTCTCGGAGGGGCTCGACAAGGCCCTCCGAGGGCCCCCCTAAGTAGAGGAGGAAGGGAGGGGGGGTGCGAACGGGGCCCCCTCAGAGGACCCCCCCGATCAGAGGAGGGCTGCGAGGCCCTCCTCGTAGCGGCAGCAGCAGCTACAGCGGCAGGTGCAGCTGCTGCGATTGCTGCTGCTGCTGCTGCTGCTGACGCTGCTGCTGCAGCGGCTGATGCGTTGCTACAGCTCCTCTCACCGTTGCTGCGGCTGCTGCTTTTGCTATTGCCGCCGTAGTCGCTATTGCTGCTGTGTGCGGCTCACCGCCCCTATGGTGTTCACGTGCAGTCGCTTCGCGCTCCCTCACGCTGGTGCCGGCGTGGCGTCGCGTGGCGCGTTCTCTTTGCGTTCCTCCCACTGCTGCTGCTTCTGCTGCTCACACGCCCCCCTGTGCTCTGATACCAAATTGGAAATAATTTAAGGGCATGCAGGCCCATGCAAAAACAAACATGAGCTCTGTGTGTGAGTGCGATGCAAAACGGCAAGAATTTGGCTAAGTCTGGAACGCTGAATATAAAGAACAAGGAGAGAGAACAAATGAGCCCCTAGCGGGCTTAAGTAGAGGCGCCTTCAGCTAGCCGCACCAGACCCCGTCACCCCTGTTGTGCTTTGTGCCGTTCCTGTACAGTTTACTGTGACCACTCGGCCGTGTCCATACTCGTGCAGATCCCTGAGGCAGGCGGCCCTGGTGACACCGGCGCAACGACAGGCGGCGGACTACCCGTCTGGAGCTGACCGACCACTGTTCCAGAGCCCCAGATGTCACCGGGACTCTTTGCTGTGCCTTCTACGTCTTGCAGGCGCCTTTCGGCGGACGGGGCATGAGGCCCATTTGCATGTTTTTGCATTAAATACTCGCTGTCAGTCGATGGATGCATGCATGTGACCAGTCGTTGCGTGCGTCTTTCAATTCTGCACGTCTAGGTTCAAACGGCATAGGATTCTGACATGTGTGCGCAGAGTTACGGCCAAAACAGTGGTTTTGGGCCGGTTTTAGGACAGCTCTTGGACTACCGCGTGCGACACCCGCCGTGCGCCGCGGCAGGTATTTATGCCCTGGACCTGTCAGTTGTCATTTCTCTCTGCATTTACTAAGCTATTGAAGCTTATGAGACTTTGCGCGTCTCCCTAGCCTGATCCTTGCTGTTTCTTGCACCTGCCTGCTTGCTAGTGCGTCAGCTGACTGGACAGTGTCGCCACGTCAGCAGCAGCAAGGCTAGGAAGCTTCCTAGCAGTTTCTCTTGGTATCAGAGCTGTGAGACAGATCTCACCGAGCTGCACAGCAGAGACGCAGCAGAGCAGCAGCAGTGAGAGTCACCGCTGCAGCAGACCTTCTGGGACCCGTTGGAGACGGTCGACCGCCGTCAACGTGAGTTCGCAGCAACAGAGACAGCAGCAGCGATGCGTACCATCACGCAGAGGGGCGTGGCGGCGGCGGTCCCAGCTTCCCTTCTCCCACCGCCACCGTAGCTGAGTAGCAGCAGCAGCGCAGCAGCCACAGCCGCAGCAGCAGCGTGACAGCAGCCGCGGCAGCAGCAGCGCAGCAGCAACGGCGGCAGCAGCAGCGCAGTAGCCGCAGCGGCGGCGGCGGCAACAGCAGCCGCAGCGGCCGCAGCAGCACCAGCAGCCGCAGCGCAGCTGCAGCAGCAGAAGCAGCAGCGGCAGTGGCGGCAGCTGCGGCAGCAGTCGCAGCGTAGCAGCGCAGCAGCAGCGGCAGCGTGGCAACGCGGCAGCACAGCAGCAGTAGCGGGCGGCGGCGGCAGCGAGCTGCTGCTGCAGCGCGCAACAGCAGCAGCGGCAGCGTGCAGCTGCTGCTGCCACCGCCGCGCACGCAGCCACGCAGCTGCTGCTGCACCTGCCTGCACAGCTGCAGCAGCAGCTAGGAGGAAGCTGCTGCGCAGCTTCCGCGCAGCCTCCGCGCAGCCGCCACTGGGCGGCTGCACGCTCGCGCAGGACCGCGAGCGGAACAACAAAAAAAAAAAAAAACGTCAGCGTCGACGCTGACGTCAGCATCCTGCTTGCTGACGTCATCAGGTCGTGCTGACGTCAGCAACCACCTACTGACGTCAGCACCATACTTACACAAATTTTTGGCCGGAGAGTAAAACATTGCCAGCGTCTCAACTCCTCGAGAAACGCTAACGGTTTCGAAATCCGACAAACCTGACCTGCCTGTCCATACTGAGAGGCGACATGGAGTCGGACAAGGGGAAGGCGACTGGTGATCCCTCCTCCTCCTCCTCTGGCGTCCTGAGCCCACGCTCGCAGGCCATTGAGGACCTGCGGAGCCAGCAGGTTGAGATGCGCCGCCTCCAGCGGGAGCAGACTGAGGCCATCCGCACGCTGACTGAGCTCCTGCGTAGCCAGTCCACAGACCCACGGCAGGTTTCCGAGGGAGCTGCCGACGTCGCGATCCCTACACAGCAGTCAGCTCGTGCACCATCTACAGGAGCTCGACCTGACCCACTCACCCGTACGCTGACTGAGCTTCTGCGTGGCCAGTCCTCAGCTCCACGGCAGGGTTCCGAGGGAGCTACCGGCGTCGCGTTCTCTGCACAGCAGTCGGCTCAGGGACCTGGTACGGGTGCTCGGCCTGACCCACCACCTTCAGACCTCCTGGATGATGAGCCATTCATGCCAGGCATGACAGACGACTCCCCGGATCATGACATCCGGGTGCCTCAAGAGCGCCTCCGTCAGCTGCAGACGGGCACCAGATCTCCTGTGGTGCCTACGGTGCGACCGTCACCTGACTATCCCGGTGACTATCCCCTTCCAGGTTTCTTCCCTGTCTCTCGCCCTCCTCAGCCTGCGGCTGCTCTTCCCACGGAGCGGCAGCCAAAGGACTTTGAGGCACCACCCCCACGGTACATCATCGAGGATGGGTTTGACTGCTGGGAGATCCTGTTTCAGGTGTGGGCCACCTCCGAGGGAGTTTGGCCGTACTACCACAGCCCATACCAGACTACAGACCCAGCACAGGTGTCGACAGCTGCTCGGGCCATGCGAGGACTTCTTTATGCTATGCCACGCAAGACTGTCGTCGACTTCCGCCCCTTCCTTGGCGAGGCTGGCACAGGCACCGGAGCTGATCCTTGTGGAGGCTGGGATCAGGCGCTGTCCCTACTGGCCGTAGAGACGCACGCCACGTGTGCGTCCCACATCCGCGCTTTCCATTCGCTTCATTAGGGACCAGCGGAGCCTGCGGCGGATTACTAGCGACACGCCATGCGTATTTACACGCGCCTGGGTACCTCAGGGGGCACACAGCTGTGGGCACTCCGCGCGATCATGCTCGGAGTTCGCCTGGAGTACACCGACATCTTCGACCGGTACAGCGACGCCGTTCTCGAGCCCTTCTTGGCCTCCATGCAGCTGCTCCCTTGGGCGCATCAGCTGTTCCTCCAGGTGACGTCGACCCGCAAGGCTGCAGTAGCACATCAGGAGACGTCCCTCGCTGCAGCAGTCCTCGCCTCACCACCATCTTCCATCTTGCAGTCACCCTCATCCACCTCCACCACGACCTCATCTTCCTCTTCCTCCTCGACCCCGTCTACACCCACGCAGACGCAGGGCGTCGCAGCAGCCGCCCAAGGTAAGAAGAAGAACAGGAAGCGCGGATCAGGCCAGCAGCAGTCGTCATCCAGTGGTAGCAGTGGGCGTTCCGTCCACTGCTACAACTGTGGAGGTGCCCATCGCTACACCGAGTGCCAGCAGCCGCTTGACTGGGGGCGCATCACCCGCGGACATCAGGCGGCCCATGCTGCTCGTACCGCGCCCGGGACGTCGTCCGCACACTCCTCGGGACGCGCGGCGACTACGACTGCAGCTGTTCCTTCCTCCTCGCCAGCGAGGAGCAATGATCCAGACCCACGTGACCGCACCATCGCCGAGCTACGTCATCTTCTGGCGCTTCGCTTACAGGGAGGTGCGAGTGTGTTGTCATC
>SZWC01011228.1:2500-23189 GCA_023375785.1 Penium margaritaceum
CCGTGCGCAGTGCCTTAACCTTCTTGTTTGTATGCCACTCTACCATCGCAATAAACTCTTGCAGCTTGTCCTTGACCTCTCCCTTTGTCTCGAAGAAGTAGATCTACATCTTGCGACTATGGTCATCGATGAAGGTCAAGAAATACTTGCTACCGCCTTTCAAAGGGGTACAAAATGGTCTGCACACATCAGAGTGAATCATGTCCAAGATTGTTGCCGTACGTTCCCTCATCCTTGGCCTTGCATCCCTCCAGCCCATGAACCACTTCGTGCAGCTGCATAGCTTGTAGTGTGTTGTCGGCTACATGGTCAAGCCACCTGTGCCACAACTCTACATCTGTGTGGGTGGAGTACGCCGTCATGGTGAGGGCCTATGGTGCAACATCAGGCTTTGGAGACTTGGGCTCTTCAACCGCCACATATCCCTCATTTGGGGAGCCTTGGAGCAGCGAGCATGTGAGACTGGAAGGACATCACTTGTGCTGAAGAATGGTTATTGAATCACTCAAAATGATGGAGTACATATAGAGCTAGAGCTTGGGCAAGTCAGTCCTCTCACAAGCCACACCACTTAGCCATGGAGGCTAAGGCTCACAGACTAGAGTCCATAATCTCACACAAGAGAGGAAATCAGCCTAGCAATCAGGCTGACCACTCACACACGACCTAGAGAGCTAGAAAATTCTCTCATGGCACACTCCTAGTGGTCACATAACCCACAATTCCATGGAGAATCGCCATGTCTCCATGGCTAGCACACAAGGATCTCACCTCACGTTTTCCCTAGTCAACACACTCTGACAAGGCAACCCAAGAATCTAGGACCTTTTTGGATATTTCTCCCATCAGGTCTTCACCCTGGATCTCTTGCCTTTTTCTTTTCACAGGGTGAGGCATGGAGCCATCGTCCATGGTCACAAGGATATCGGCGGTCGATGACCCCGAATACTTCAAAAATTCACTTCTCTCAATCCAACCGTTGGATCGGCCTCAAACTTGGACCGTACACATTTTGCAACCTGATCTTTCCACTGAGGAAGTTGAATCGAGGATCGGAGTAGCCATTTGGTACTTTCTTGGAGCTTGCTCCTGTGGACCTGAAACTCAACCGGATTGCTCCTTTCCCAACAATCTCCCACTTGGCCGCGATCAGAGTGGGCTGAGTCCACATGCCTTCATGCAGAACCGCAGCTTCTCACGGGTCACTGGCTTGGTGCAGAAATCAGCGACCTGCTTGCTGGTTGGAGTAAACTCTAGCTTGATAGCACCCTCCTGCACCATATGCCTGATGAGGTGATATGCGATGTCAATGTGCTTGGTGCGTGCATGGTGCTCAGGATTCTTGGTGAGTGCGATTGTGCTCTGGTTGTCGATGCGCACAGGAACGGGAACTGCTGCACTCCCACTTATCTCTGCCATGAGACGCTGAAGCCAAACTGCTTCCTTGGCTCCAAAGCTAAGAGAGACGTACTCAGTTTCTGTGCTTGAGGTGGCCACGACCACTTGTCGCTTGCTGCACCAGCTGGTGGCTCCACCATTCATGAGGAACACATGTCCAGAGATGGACTTACGGTCCTCAGGGTTTGAAGCCCAATCTACGTGTCTGTAGCCGATGATGCCGTTGTAGGCGATGCCGATGTTGATGGTTCCAGCAAGATAGCGGAAGATCCGCTTTACTGCCTTCAAGTTCTCAGGTCGGGGGTTTGCCATGTGCCGTCTCACAGCGCTTACAGCCTGTGCAAGGTCCGGCCTGGTTGCCACCATCAGGTACAAGAGGTTGCCGACAACGCTCTGGTACTTCTGCCGCTGAGCTGTATTTGCTTCTCCATTGAAGCTCATGAGGTACTACCACGTCTCCAGCTACGTGCCGATGGGTTTTGCCTTTGCCATGCCAAACCACTGCAAAACATCCTTGATGTAGCAGCTCTGTAATAGCGAGAGAGAGCGTGATTTGCGGTCACGCATGATCTGGATACCCAGGAAAGATGATACCTCTGCGAGATCAGACATCAAGAAGCACTCTTGCATGGCTTCCTTGAACTCCTGCAGTGCAGACATGCTGTTGGAAAGGAGGAGCATGTCATCCACATAGGATGATGATCAGCACCTCATGCCAGCGATAGACACTGTAGTCACACTCACTATGCTCAAACCCCGTGCAATACAAAGCGTATCCAACTTCTGGTACCAAGCACGCGACGCTTGCTTGAGGCCGTTCACCGACTTCTACACCTTGCAAACTAGGTGCTCCTGGGCATCCATGACGAATCCCTCCGACTGCTCCATGTAAATCTCCTCCTCCACGTCACCGTTCAGGAACGCCGTCTTGACGTCCATGTGGTGGACCTCAAAGTCCTCTACTACAGCATAGGAAAGGAGCATACGCACAGAGGCAAAATTTGCAATAGGAGCAAAGGTTTCTGTGTAGTCCATGCCTTCTTGGTGCGAGTAGCCCTTGGTGACCAGCCTTGCCTTGTACTTTTCCAGGTCGCCATCTGCTCCCAGCTTCTTCTTGAACACCCACTTGCACTTTATCACCTTTCGTCGAAGTAGATGCTCAGTCAGTTCCCACGTACCGTTGTTGAGCTGCGTTTGTATCTCCTACTGCACAGCTTGCGTCCAATCTGCTACATCTGGTGTAGCCATGGCCTCCTTGTATGATGCCGGCTCATTAGAATCTGCTCCAATTACGACGTTCATCTGGTCTGGTTTTTGGAGCATCCAGAAATGCCCACGCTCACCAGGCTTGTAGTGCACCCTGAGAGGGTACATTCGACCTGGTGCTGGAGCGTTAGCAGGCGGCTGGCGCGGTGCTGCTGGCACAACTGCTTCTGCTGATGGTCGTGCATCTTCTTCCTCTGCTTCTGCTGATGAGGCCCCTGTATCTTGTGTATCAAACATGGGAGAGTAGATTGGTTCTCCCACTGTCACAGTGGAGGAAGGATCAGGAGAGGGTGCGTGAGGAAGGATATCTGCTCCCACTGTCTCGTTAGCTGCTGCTTGTGCTGCCTCTTCACAGACAATATTGGTGCCGATGACGTTGCTCTCGTTAAAGACGACATCCCTGGAGATGATGACGCAGCCTGTATCCCTCTAGTAGAGGCGATACACCTTGCTTGCCATGTCGTAGCCAATCATCAGCATCTGCGCGCTCTTCGCGTCACACTTTTGCTGCTTTTCCTTTGGCACGTGCATGTGTGCCAAGCTGCCAAACGCGCAAAGATGACCCACGCTCGACTTCTTGCTGAACCACGCCTCGTACAGTGTCATCTGCTCCAGGGCCTTGGTTCGACTACAGTTCTTGATGTACATCGCAGTGCTTACTGCTTCCGCCGAAAAGTCGTAGGTGAGCCAGGTCGCGTGCAACATGGACCACGCCAACTTAACGATGGTGCGGTTGGCGCGTTCTGCTACGCTATTTTCTACGGCGAGTATGCCGCGGTGCGGTACGCCTTGATGCCTGCTGCTGCGAGATAGTCCTGGAACTCCTTGCTCAGGTACTCTCCATCGCGGTCGCTACGCAACGCCTTGATTTTCTTGCCAGTCTGGTTCTCCACCATGGCCTTGAACTGCTTGAACTTGTCAAGGCACAGGTCCTTGGAGGAAAGGAAGTACACAACAGTGTAGCGGCTGAAATCATCAATGAAGGTGAGAAATACCTAGAGCCTTCAAAGCTCTGGATCTGCATTGGGCCAAACAAGTCTGTGTGGACCAGGTCCAGTACCTCCTTCGCGCGCTCTCTTATACCAGAGAATGCCTCGCGATGCTGCTTCCCCTCCAAACAGCCGATGCACAACTGCTGCTCAAAGTTAGAGATGGTGGGCAAGTCACGCACCATCTGCTTCGTTTGAAGTTGCTGTAAGGCGCGCATGCCGATGTGACCATAGCGTGCATGCCGGATTTCATCATCTGTGGCCTGCACCACTGCTACAGGGCTCTGCTCGCGCGGGATCTTGGTCGCCACCAGCAGGCGGTACATAATGCCTTCTTTCACCGACCTGGCCAACTCCTCTCATATTTCCTTGTCAAGGATGTAGACAGAGTCATCGTCAAAGACGACGCAGCATCAGGCACATATAGCACGCCATGGAACACTCCCACTTCAATGCCACCCGGGGTCTCCAACCACATCTCCACAATCCCAATCTCCTCAGTACCACCCGATCATCACCCAAAGCAATCGGACGGGAGGAATGGAGAGTAGCTGCGTAAACCACTCCTGGTATACCCCGAGTCCTTGTAGTACGCCAGATCCGCCTTTTCCTTCTGCGACATGTCAGACTTCACCATGAAGAGGCGGCCGTGCACCTTCTTGGCGATGTTCATCTTGCCAAAATGGCGCACGCCAGTTTGGTTCGGCTGCTGTTTCTGCTGCTGCTGCTGAAGTTGCTACGACTGTTGCTGCTGTTGCTGTGGAGATTGCTGCTGTTGCTGCTGCTACTGCTGCTGCTCCTTCTGGTCCCTCTTGAACTTGAACCACTCTTTCTTGTAGTGCCCCTCTTTCTGGCAATAGTGGCACTTGCCCTTCTTCTTGCCTTTCTGCTGGCCAGACTACTCTTGCTACTCGTTGCGTGAAGCCATGCCCATGAAAGCTGCTTTGTTGCTACTGCTGCCGCCATTGTGCTTTGCTGCATTGCGACGCAGTTCCACCTACACCGGGTACGTACAGATGAAGTCGAGGTCAAGAGTCGGCTGGCACTCCCACATCTCTCGCACCATGTCATAGCTCATTGGGAGTCCCCTCAGCAAGAGGAGGACAAAGCGCGTGTCTTCCACAGGATTGCTGGCTGTTTCAGCTGCTTCGCCAGCTCCTTTGCCCAGTCCAAGTACGCCTCCATCCCTTTGCCACCCTACATTTTCAACGCCATCATCTTCTCCTCTAAAAGCATGAGGAATGCAGGAACTGAAGATGCGGGTTGGAGATGGTGTTGACAAGCAGCCTGTAAGCCTACCTGTCCTTCTTCTTCCACTCCTCATATGCCGCCGCTGCAGTTGTAGATGAACTTGCATCTGCTGCACCTTTCTGCAGCGTCTTCCCCGCCACGACCTTCGCTGCGGTGATGCCTTTTACCTGTGGAGGCGGAGCGCTCTCGTCGCGGCTCACCACCTCCCACAATCCTCTCTCCTCCAAAAGGACGCGAGTACGGATCTTCCAAAACGTGAAGTTGGCACATCTTTCTAGCCTCTCCAAGGGCTGTGCTGCTGTTATCACGCCTGCTACTGCCAGTTTGAGCCTTACTGATGCTTAGCGCTGCCCCTGAGTGCCAGCGCTACCCCTGCTTCTGCTGCTGCTTCAGCCAGAAATCTGTCTGAAAGAAAATGAACTGTAGAGGCCAGGAGATTGCATATTTTGAAAAACTAAGCCCATCAGTAGAAAAAACAGCTCAAAACCTTTCAGATAGACCCATAAAAAAAGGGTCATCAACGGGGGATTTTCAAAGATATGCCCTTTTGAAAATAGGGTATGCTTCTGCTCCTACTCCAGCTCATATCAGCCAGCTTGTAAACGGTGTTTCTCCCAAACGTATTGATGTAATGAAAATATTTTTGCACCAATGGAAAGCTTATGAAAACCACTTCAATTGGTATGTGCTACGATTTAAATTTGACAAAGAAACAAGAGAGTTATGGTCATCACAAGGCGACAGTCTTACTCAAAGAGAAGAGTATAGCCCTGGACGACCTTGTTTTGAGCATAACTCTCAATCAGACTGTTGGATCTTCGTTGGAAAGCTTGTCTTTTGAACTTGAAGATCCAGTGGTTGATTGTCGAATTTGGTGAGGGTTTCACCCCAACCCGTCACTCTTAAAGTGACAGCCTGTGCTGGCTGAAAGTAGGAGAACTCGGCTCTGATACCAAATGTTGGATCTGGGGGAGCGGGGGAGCCTTGGAGCAGCGAGCATGAGGGACTGGAAGGGCATCTTTTTTGCTGAAGAATGGTTGTTGAATTGCTCAAAACGATGGAGTACATATAGAGCTAGAGCTTGGACAAGTCAGCCCTCTCACAAGCGACACCACTTAGCCATGGCGGCTGAGGCTCACACACTAGAGTCCATAATCTCACACAAGAGAGGAAATCAGCCTAGCAATCAGGCTGACCACTCACGCACGACCTATAGAGCTAGAAAATGCTCTCATGGCACACTCCTAGTGGTCACATAACCCACAATCCCATGGAGAATCGCCATGTATCCATGGCTAGCACACAAGGATCTCACCTCACCTAAAAAGTAAGGAGAGGTACCTTTTTCCTAGTCAGCACACTCTGACAAGGCAACCCAAGAATCTACGACCTTTTTGGATATTTCTCCCATCAGGTCTTGATCCTGGATCTCTTGCCTTTTTCTTTTCTCAGGCTGAGGCATGGAGCCATCGCCCATGCTCACCCGGATATCGGCGGTCGATGACCCCGAATACTTAAAAATTTCACATCTCCCAATCCGATCGTTAGATCGGTCTCAAACTTGGAGCGTAGACATTTTGATACGTGATATTTCCAATGGTGACGTTGGATTGACATACGAAGTAGGCATCTAGTACTTTCCTGGAACTTGCTCCTGTGGACCTGAAACTGAACGGGATGGCTCCTTTCCTAACAATTCTTCAACGGTGAGTTGGAGGAGGATATCTAAATAGAACAACCGATGGGATTCGTCATGGATGGCCAGGAGCACCTGGATTTCAAGCTACAAATGTTGCCGTACGGCATCATGCAAGAGTCGCGTGCTTGGAACCAGAGATTAGATGCAGCGCTGCAGTCCATGGGGTTTGAGCGCAGTGAGTGTGACTACCGCGTGTATTGCTGGCAGCATGGTCATGAGGTCCTCATCATCACAATTTATGTGGCTAACATGCTCCTCCTTTCCAACAGCACGTCTGCACTTTTTGAGTTCAAAGATGCTATGCAGCAGTGCTTCTGGTTGTCCTATCTTGGGGAGGCATCATACTTCATCGGTATCCAGATCACGCGTGATAGCAAATCACGCTCTCTCTCTCGCAACACCAGAGCCGCCATATCAAGGATGTTTTGTAGCGGTTCCGCGTGGCAAAGGCTAAGCCCATCACCACGCCGCTGGAGACATGGCAGTATCACGTGAACTTTAGTAGAGAAGCAGATGCACCTGAGGGGCAAAAGTACCAGAGCGCCATTGGCAGTCTCATGTACCTGACGGTGGCAACCAGAAGAACATCCTACAAGTTCTGAGTACTGTAAGCCAACACATGGCTAATCTCGAACCTAAGCATTAGAAGTCGGTGAAGCGGATCTTCCGCTACCTTGCTAGAACCATCATCATTGGCATCATCTACAATGGCAACAATAGTATCATCAGCTACACAGATACAGATTGGGCTTCAAACCTTGAGGACCGCAAGTCCATATCCGGACATGTGTTCCTCATGAATGATGGGTCCATCAGCTGGTACACTAAGCGGCAGGTGGTCTTGGCCACCTCAAATACGGAAGCTGAATATGTCTGTCTCGATTTTGGAGCCAAGGAAGCACTTTGGCTTCAGCGTCTCATGGCAGACATGAGTGGGATTGTAGTAGTTACAGTTCCTGTGCGCGTCGACAACCAGAGCGGAATCGCACTCTCCAAAAATCTTAAATAATATGCTCGTACCAAGCACATTCACATGGCATATCACTTCTTCAGGCACATGGTGTAGGAGGGTGCTATCAAGATGGAGTTTACTCCAACTAGCAAGCAGGTTGCTGATTTCTGTACCAAGCTAGTGACCCGTGACAAGCAGCAATTCTGTATGAAGGCATGTGGACTCAGCCCTCGCTGACTGCAGCAAAGTTGGAAATTGTTGGGAAAGGACCCATCCATCTCATTTTCAGGTCCACAGGAGCAAGTTACAAGAAACTTCTAGATGCCTGCTCTGATTGTCCATCCAACTTCACCATTGGAAAGATGAGGTGGCAAAATGTCAATAGTATAAGTTCAAACCTGATCAAATGGTTGGATTGGGAGATATGGATTTTCAAAGTTTTAACGGTCATCGACCACCGATATCTGGGTGACCATGGGCGATGGCTCCATGCCTTAGCCTAAGAAAAGAGAAAGGCAAGAGGTCCAGGGTCAGGACTTGATGGGAGAAATATTAAAAAAGATCCTAGATTCTTGGGTTGCCTTCTCAAAGTGTACTGACTAGGAAAAAGGTACCTCTCCATACTTTTTAGGTGAAGTGAGATCCTTGGGTGCTCGCCATGGACACATGGCGATTCTCCATGGGATTGTCGGTTATGTGTCCACTAGGAGTGTGCCATGAGATCATTTCCTAGCTCTCTAGGTCGTGTGTGAGTGGTCAGCCTGATTCCTAGGCTGATTTCCTCCCTTGTGTGAGATTATGGACTCTGGTGTGTGAGCCTTAGCCTCCATGACTAAGTGGTGTGGCTTGTGAGAGGGCTGACTTGCCCGAGCTCTAGCTCTGTATGTACTCTATCATTTTAAGTGATTCAACAACCATTCTTCAGCACAAGTGATACTCTTCTAGTACCACATGCTCACTGCTCCAAGGCTCGCTCTCTCCTCCAGTTCAAACAGATTTGCAGTCATGAGTGATCGTGATCTGGATCCCAACTTCTGACATATCAAGCGCTCCTGCATGGCCTCCTGAAACTCCTACAGTGCAGACATGCTACTGGAAAGGAGGAGCATGTCATCCACATAAACGATAATGATAAGTACCTTAGCGGAAGCAGTGAGCACTACAGTGTTTATCATGAATCGCAATCCAACCAAAGCCCTTGAGCAGATGACGGCGTACGAAGCATGTTTCGGCAAGAAGCCGATCGTGAGTCATCTTCGCGCCTTTGGCAGCTTGGCGCACATGCATGTGCCAAATGATGAGCGGCAGAAATGGGACGCGAAGAGCGTACACATGCTGATGATCGACTATGACATGGCAAGCAAGTCGTATTGTCTCTACAAAAGGGATATTAGTCCCATCATCATCTCCAGGGATGCCGTATCCCTCTCGTAAAGGCGATACGCCTTGCTTGCCGGTATGATCGACTATATTGTGGCCAGTATTCCTCTTGTAAGCTCTGGGTGTGCATCAGGCCACACAAGTCTGTGTGGACTAGCTCCACCAGCTCCTTCATGCGCTTCCCTGCTCCAGAGAACGCCTCACGATGCTGCTTTCCCTCCAAACAGCCGATGCACAACTGCTGCTCAAAGTTAGAGATGGTCGATAAGTCACGCACTATCTGCTTCGTTTGAAGTTGCTGGAAGGTACGCATGCCGATGTGACCGTAGTGCGTATGCCAGATTTTGCCATTTGTAGCTTGGACCACTGCTGCAAGACTCTGCTCGTGCGGGATCTTGGTCACCCCCTGCGGGCGGTACATGTCGCTTTCTTTCACTGACCTGGCCAACTCCTCTCGTGTTTCCTTGTCGAGGATATAGCCATAGTCGTGGTCAAAGACGACTCGCAGTCCTGTGTTGGTAACAGAGGACACTGAGAGAAGATTCAACGTAGCATTGGGTATGTACAACACGCCATGGAACACTCCCACTTCAATGCCACGCGGGGTCTCTAACCACATCTCGACAATCCAAATCGCCTCAGCATACACCACCCAATCATCACTCAAAGCGATCAGATGGGGGGGAATGGAGAGCAGCTGCATAAACCGCTCCTTATGCTGCGTCAGACTCTTGGTACACCTTCAGTCCTAGTACCACACCAGATCCGCCTTTACCTTCTGGGACATGTGAGACTTCGTCATGAAGAGGTAGTCGCACCTCCTTGGCAACGTTCATGTTGCCAAAATGGCGCACGCCGGTCTGGTTCTGCTATTGTTGCTGATGTTGCTGCTGACGTTGCTGTGACTGCTGCTGCTGTTGCTGTTGTGAAGATTGTTCCTTTTGCTGTTGCTGCTGCTGCTCCTTCTGGTCCCTCTTGAACTTGAAGCACTCTTTCTTGTAGTGTCCCTCTTTCTGGCAATAGTGGCACTTGTCCTTCTTCTTGCCTCTCTGCTGCCCAAACTGCTGCTGCTACTGGATGCGTGAGCCCATGGCCTTGAAAGCTGCTTCATTGCTGCTGCTACCGCCATTGCGCTTTGCGGCATTGCGACGCAGCTCTACCTACATCAGGTGCATGCAGATGAAGTCGGTTTGAGAGTCGGCTGGTTCTCCATCTCTCGTATCCTGTCATAGCTCATTGGGAGTCCCCTCAGCAAGAGGAGAATGAAGCGCGTATCTTCTTCAGGGTTGCCGGCCGCTTCTAGATGCTCCGCCAGCTCCTTTGTCCCGTCGAAGTACTCCTCCGACCCTTCGCCACCCTACATTTTCAACGCAATCATCTTCTCCTCCAAAAGCATGAGGAATGCAGGATCCTTACTCTCATACTTCTTGCACAACATGTCCCATCCCTCTTTTGTAGGAGCCTTGTCACTCACATACTGAAAATGCGGGTCAGAGATGGTGTTGACAAGTAGCTTGTAGACCTGCCTGTCCTTCTTCTACTCCTCATATGCCAGTGCTGCAGATGTAGATGAAGTTGCATCTACTGCAACGGTCTGTGGCGCCTTATCCACCACCACCTCGGCTGCGGTGATGCCTTTTGCCTGTGGAGGCAAAACGCGCTCGTTGCCGCTCACCACCTCTCACAAGCCCTTCTCCTCCAAAAGGAGGCAGGTACGGATCTTCCAAAACGTGAAATTGGCACGTCCTTTAAGCCTCTCCAAGGACTGGGCTGCTCTTACCATGCCTGCTGCTACCATTTTTAGCCTTGGTGATACTCAGCGCTGCCCTTGAGTGGTGGCACTACCCCTGCTTCTGCTGCTGCTTGTGCCTGAAATCTATCTAACAGAAAATGGACGGTAGAGGCGAGCAGAATCAGAAGTTAAAAAAAAGGCCACCACTGGAAAATTCATCTCAAAACCTTTCAGATCGACCCATAAAATAGGGTCATTAATAAGGGATTTTCAGAGATATGCCTTTTTTGAAAATAGGGTATGCTGCTGCTCCTACTCGAGCTCACACCAGCCAGCTTGTAAACGGCGTTTCACCTAAACGTACCTATGGAATGCAATTTTTTTTACACCAATGGAAATCTTAGAAAAATACTTCAATTCGTATGTGCTACGTTTTAAATTTCACAAAGAACGCGAATTATGGTCATCACAAGACGACAGTCTCAGAGAGAAGAGTATAGCCCTAGCTGACCTTGTTTTGAGCATAACTCTCAATCCGATTGTTGGATTTTCACGATCTTGGCCTCACTAGAACGTTTGTCTGTTCAACTTGAAGATCCAATGGTGGATTTTGAAAATTCGTGAAGGTGTGACCCCAACCAGTCACTCTCAAAGTGATGAATTATGCTGCATGAAAGTGGCAGAACTTGGCTCTGATATCAAGTGTTGGAACTGGAGGAGAGGGGGAACCTTCGAGCAACGAGTATGTGGGACTGAAAGGGCATCACTTGTGCTGAACAATGGTTATTGAATCACTCAAAGTGATGGAGTACATATAGAGCTAGAGCTTAGGCAAATCAGCCCTCTCACAAGCCACACCACATAGCTATGAGAGTAACGCTCACACACTAGAGTCCATATTCTCACACAAGGGAGGAAATCAGCCTAGCAATCAGGCTGACCACTCACACATGACCTATAGAGCTAGGAAATGCTCTCATGGCACACTCCTAGTGGGGACATAACCGACAATCCGATGGAGAATCGCCATGTGTCCATGGCTAGCACACAAGGATCTCACCTCATCTAAAAAGTAAGGAGAGGTACCTTTTTCCTAGTCAGCACACTCTGACAAGGCAATCCTAAGACCAAGGACCTTTTTGGATATTTCTCCCATCAGGTCTTGACCCTGGACCTCTTGCCTTTTTCTTTTCTCGAGCTAAGGCATGGAGCCATTCTTCATGGTCACCCGGATATCGGTGGTCGATGACCCCGAAAGCTTCAAAAATTCATATCCTATCTGACAGTAGGATCGGCCTCAAACTTGGACCGTAGAAATTTTGCCACCTGATCTTTCGAGTGGTGAGGTTGGATTGACAATCTGAGCAAGCACTTGGTAGTTTCCTTGGACTTGCTCCTGTGGACCTGAAGCTGAGCTGCATGGCTCCTTTCCCAACAAGAGGCAACAAGAGAGGCAAAAAGAGAAGCAGCTAAGGATGCGACCGGACATCACAAGCGATGGAGAAGGAGCATATCTGGTCAACAAACTCTACCTTTTCACCTCTGTCCATTAGCTCTGAGATCTCTCCTCTCGTGCAGTCTTCGCCTTAGTCTTCATTCGCAGCGTTGACCATACCGATGTCTCGAGTACCTACAGAGTGCAATTCGCTGTCAAGCGCCTTTTTCATACAATCTGGGAACATCTTCGTCGTCGCCACGTATTTTAGATGACATCATCCCGTGCCGTTTTCATAGCACTCTTGTTGTCGATGTGGATCCCTCTTGCTTCCGATTGAAGCACTTTCCTCTTCGCAAGCAAACTGCGTAGCCACTATGTATCCTTGTATGCTTTTGATATAGCAATGTACGCTGCCTAAGTAGTAGAGAGGGAGACACAACCTTGCTTAGTACTTGCCCAAGAGACAGCACCATTGTCATGTTGGGAAAGGAGCCATCCGCCTCAATTTCAGGTCCAATGGAGCAAGTTCCGGGAAACTACCAGATGCGTGCTCCGAACGTCTAGATCGGGTAGCAAAATGTCTATGGTCCATGTTTGAGGCCAATCCAACGATCAGATTGGGCGATATGAATTTTCGAAGTTTCAGGGGTCATCGACCGCCGATATCTGGTTGACCATGCGCGATGACTCCATGCCTTACCCTAAGAAAAGAAAAACGCAAGAGATCCAGGGTCAAGACCTGATGGGAGAAATATCCAAAAAGGTCCTAGATTCTTGGATTGCCTTGTCGGACTGCGCTGACTAGGAAAAAGGTACCTCTCCTTACTTTTTAGGTGAGGAGAGATCCTTGTGTGCTAGCCATGGACACATGGCGATTCTCGATGGGATTGTTGGTTATGTGACCACTAGGAGTGTGCCATGAGAGTATTACCAAGCTCTCTAGGTCGTGTGTGATTGGTCAGCCTGATTGCTAGGCTGATTTCCTCCCTTGTATGAGATAATAGACTCTAGTGTGTGAGCCTAAGCCTCCATGGCTAAGTGGTGTAGCTTATGAGAGGGCTGATTTGCCCAAACTCTAGCTCTATATGTACTCCATCATTTTGAGTGATTCAATAACCATTCTTCAGCACAAGTGATGCCCTTCCAGTCGGATATGGTCGCTGCTCCAAGGCTCCCTCTCTCCTCCGGTTCCAACACTTGGTATCACAGTCAAGTTCTGCCACTTTCTGCCATCACAGGCCGTCACCTTGAGTGTGACGGGTTAAGGTCAAACCTTCAGTAAATTTAACAATCATTCAATGGATCTTCAAGTTCAAGATTCAAGCTGTCTAACGAGCTCAACATCATAAAGATCCAACTGTTGGATTGAGAGGTATGTTCAAAACGAGGTCCGCCTTGTGATGACCATAACTCTCTCGTTTCTATGTCAAATTTAAACAGTAGCACATACGCATCGAAGTATTTTTCCTTAGCTTTTGTTGGTCTTAAAATATTTGCATTCCATCAGTACATTTGGGAGAAACGTCGTTTACAAGCTGGCTGGTGTTAGCTCGAGTAGGAGCATAAGCATACCCTGTTTTCAAGAGGGCATATCTCTGAAAATCCCAAGTTGATGACCCTGTTTGATGGGTCAATCTGAAAGGTTTTGAGCTCAATTTTGCAGTGCTGGGCTCAGGTTTTCAAGATTCCGATTCTGCTGGCCTCTACTATCCATTTTCTGTCAGAGAGATTTCTGGAAGAAGGAGAAGCAGAAATAGGGATAGCGCCCCCACTCAAGGACAGCGCTGAGCATCACTAAAGCTGAAAATGGCAGCAACATGCGTGGTAACTGCAGCCCAGTCCTTGGAGAGGCTGGAAGGACGCGCCAACTTCACGTTTTGGAAGATCTGTACCCGCCTCCATTTGGAGAAGAGGGGCTTGTGGGAGGTGGTGGGCGGTGACGAGTGCGCTCTGCCTCCATAGGCAAAAGGCATGACCATAGCGGAGGTGGTGGTTAGGAAGACGCCGCAAAAAGGTGCAGTACATGCAAGTTCATCTACAACTATAGCGGCGGCATATGAGGAGTGGAAGAAGAAGGACATGCAGGTCTACTGGCTGCTTGTCAATACCATCTCCAACGCGCATGTTCAGTACGTGAGTTACAAGGCTCCTGGAAAAGAGGGGTGGAACACGTTGTGCAAGAAGTATGAGAGCAAGGATACTGCATTCCTCATGCTTTTGGAGGAGAAGATGATGGCGTTGAAAATAAAAGGTGGCAAAAGGATGGAGGCGTAATTCGACACGACAAAGGATCTGGTAAATCAGCTGAAAGCGGCCGGCAACCCTGAAGAAGACACGCGCTTCGTCCTTCTCTTGCTGAGGCAATTTCCAACAAGCTATGACACGGTACGAGAGACGTTGAAGTGCTTGCCGACTCTCGACCTGGACATCATCTGCACGCACCTGGTGTAGGTAGAACTGCATCGCAATGGAGCAAAGCGCAATGGCGGCAGCAGCAGTAGTGAAACAGCTTTCATGGCCATGGGCTCACGTAATAAGCAGTAGTAGCAGTCCGGTTAGCAGAGAGGGAAGAAGAAGGGCAAGTGCCACTATTGCCAGAAAGAGCACTACTAGACAGAGTGCTTCCAGTTCAAGAGGGACTAGAAGGAGTAGCAACAGCAATAGTAAAAGTAACAATCTCCAGAGCAAGAGTAGCAACAGTCAGAGCAACGTCAGCAGAAGTCAGAGCAACGTCAGTAGCAGCAACAGCAGGAGAACCAGACCGGCGTGCGCCATTTTGACAACATGAACATTGCCAAGGAGGTGCGCGACCGCCTCTTCATGGCGAAGTCTGACATGTCACAGAAGGAAAAGGCAGATCTGGCGTGGTACAAGGACTCAGGGTATACGAAGAGTCTGACTCATGACAAGGAGCGGTTTACGCAACTGCTCTCCATTCCCTCTTGTCCGATTGCTTTGGGTGATGATCAGATGGTTTATTCTGAGGGGATTGCGATTGTGGAGATGTGGTTGGAGACCCCGCGTGGCATTGAAGTCGTAGTGTTCCATGGCGTACTGTATGTACCTGATGCGGCCTTCAACCTTCTCTCAGTGTGCTCTCTCACCAAGACAGGACTACGAGTCGTCTTTGAAGAGGACTATGGCTACATCCTCGACAAGGAAAGAGGAGAGAAGTTGGCCAGGTGAGTGAAGGAAGGCGACATGTACCGCCAGTTCGAGGCGACCAAGGTCCCGCGCGAACGGAGCAGATGGTGCGTGACTTACTCACCATCTCTAATCTTGAGCAACAGTTGTGCATCGGCTGTTTGGAGGGGGAGCAGCATCGTGAGGCGTTCTCTCGACCAGGAGAGCGCGCGAAGGAGGTACTAGAGCTCATCTACACAGACTTGTGTGGTCCAATGCAGACCGAGAGCTTTGGAGGCTTTAGGTATTTTCTTACCTTCATTGATGATTTCAGCCGTTACACTGATGTACACTCCCCTTCCTCCAAGGACCAGTGCTTTGACAGGTTTAAGGAGTTCAAGGCCATGGTTGAGAACCAGAGCGCCATCGGCAGCCTCATTTACCTGATGATGGCAACCAGGCCGGACCTCGCACAAGCTGTTAGCATTGTGAGCCAGCACATGGCTAATCCCGGACCTAAGCACTAGAAGGCAGTGAAGCGGATCTGCCACTATCTGCTGGAACCATCAACATAGGCATCACCTATAACGGCAATAACAACAATATCCTCGGCTATACAGACGTAGGATGGACTTCAAACCTTGAGAACCGCAAGTCCATCTGTCGACATGTGTTCCTCATGAATGGTGGGGCGATCAGCTGGTGCAGCAAGCGGCAGGTTGTCGTGGCCACCTCAAGCACGAAAGTTGTTTGGCTTCAGCATCTCATGGCAGAGATGAATGGGAGTGCAGCACTTCCATTTCCTGTGTGCGTCAACAACCAGAGCGCAATTGCACTCGCCAAGAATCCTGAGTACCATGCACGCACCAACCACATTGACATCGCATATCATTTCATCAGGATCATGTAGGAGGGTGCTATCAAGCTGGAGTTTACTCCAACCAGCAAGGACGTTGCTGATTTTTGTACCAAGCCAGTGACTCATGAGAAGCAGCAATTCTACATGAAGGCATGTGGACTAAGCCCACTTTGATTGCGGCAAAGTGGGAGATTGTCGGGAAAGGAGCCATCCGGCTCAGTTTGAGGTCCACAGAAGCAAGTTCCAGGAAACTACTAGGTGCTTGCTCCGATCGTCAATTAGTGTACTCCATTGCAAAGATCAAGTGGGAAAATGTCTACGGTCCAAGTTCGAGGCCGGTCCAACGGTCGGATTCAGAGAAATGAATTTTCAAAGTTTCTGGGGTCATCGACCGTCGATATCTAGTTGACCATGGGTGATGCTTCCATGCCTTAGCCTGAGAAAAGAAAAAGGCAAGAGGTCTAGTTTCAAGAGCTGATGAGAGAAATATCCAAAAAGGTCCTAGATTCTAGGGTTGCCTTGTCAGAGTGTAGTGACTAGGTAAAAGGTATCTCTCCTTACTTTTAGGTGAGGTGAGATCCTTGTGTGCAAGCCATGGCCACATGGCAATTCTCCATGGAATAATGGCTTATGTGACTACTAGGAGTGTTCCATAAGAGTATTTCATAGCTCTTTAGGTCGTGTATGAGTGGTCAACCTGATTGCTAGGTTGATTTCCTCTCTTGTGTGACATTATAGACTCTAGTCTGTGAGCCTTAGCCTCCATGGCTAAGTGGTGTGGCTTGTGAGAGGACTGATTTGCTCAAGCTTTAGCTCTTTATGTACTCCATCATTTTGAGTGATTCAATAACCATTCTTCAGCACAAGTGATGTCCTTCCAGTCCCATATGCTCGCTGCTCCAAGGCTCCCTCTCTCCTCCAGTTTCAACATGTCAAATAGGCACACAAAGCCCGAGGAGGTCTTTATATCATTGATTCTTCCTCCCTTGTCAGTGTCTGTGTATCACACTAGTCGCAATGGTTCACATCCTCCTTGGCCTCTAAACTGGAGTCCTATGTGTAGTGCATGATGCGCTTGACTACTTGCCACTGTTTTGGTCTTGGATTGGCCCCAATCCTGCTTACTTGTCCCATAGCATACCAAATGAAAGGTGTTTTCCTACCATGGCATACATGAGGCTGCAAACAGCAGACTGTTAGTGAATGTTCTCCATCTCACGCCATTCTGCTTCCATGTTGGGACTCATGGAGGAGAGCTTGAGGTTTGTTGTCATGGGTGTACTGATGGACTTGCAATCTTCCACGTTGTAGTGCTTGAGGACCTCCATGATATACTTGGTCTGGTTGACCTCGATAGTGCCTGTTGCTTGATTGCGGTGGATGGCTATCTCGAGGTAGAACTCTAGCACACCCATGTCCTTCATCTTGAACGTGTTCCTGCAATCTGTCTTCAGATTGGTCAACTATTCAAGTGACGACGAGCAGATAATCAGGTCATCCACGTACAGTGCAACCAGCATCAAACCTTGCTCATCCTCCTACACATAGACAGTAAGGACATTCTGGCCCTACGTGAAGGTGAGCCCGGCCATGAAGCCATCCATCTCTTTGTACAACATCCTTAGGGCCGGTTTTAGTCCGTAGAGTACTTTGACCACTTTACAAACCTTGTCCACAGGAGGTTTCACTCCCTCGGGCACTTCCATTAACTCTTCTTTGTCTAGCTTCACGTAGAGAAAAGCCGTCTGGATGTCCATCTAGGAGACCATGAAATCTTTTACTACAGCGATGCCAAACATGGATCTTATAGAGGAAAAGGTGACGACAGGCGCAAAGGTCTCGTACTCTGAGCCTGCACGTTGGGAAAATCCCTTAGCTACAACTCTTTCCTTGTACTTGTCGCTAGTACCATCTTGCATGAACTTTTATCGGAGTACCCACTTTGACCCCACCATGTGCGCCTTTTGGGGCTTGTCCATGAGAATCCATGTTCTGTTTTCTTCAATGGATGCGAGTTTGCTATCCACTGCCTCCTTCCACTTGGTCGCATCTAGCATGTTCATAGCCTCTGTTACAGTCACACGCTCTCCTTGAGCAAAGCATGACCAACTTGTTATTTTCTGTGTATGCCCCTGGTCCAATCAGCGGAAGATTTAGACTGGGTATGCACTACGCTTGTAGCGCAAGTCCCCCAGCGACATGCAAGAGAGGCTAAGAGAGACAAGGCATGCACTACTCATCTTTGTGGAGTAAGTCCCCTTGGTCTACTCTTGGTAGTGTACCTGGTGCATGCTCCTTAGGACAACTTCCTATAGCCTAGTGGGTGAAGGTGCCGTCTCGCAAGCGAGAGGTCCGGGGTCGAATCCTCCCAGGACCAAATTTTCTTTGTGACTAAAAAGGGCCAAGGAAGCTTCCTAGAAGCCTCTAAGGTCCAAGGTGGATCAAGCGCCACTTGGCGGTCACAGAGGGTGCCATGTCATCAAAACTGATGACACTGTCTAGGGTAGCCTTGGGGGGGGGTCCCTCCAAGGAGCCACTGGGAGCACTGACCAGAGACTATATAAGGCCTGTCATTTGCATGTGATTGTATCATCATCTCTTACTCTTGAGACTTGGGAGAAAACTAATCCCTTGTTGGCCACCAAGAAAGAGTGTAAAGAACAAGTGCAAGTGCACACTTTGGTGTGTAGCATTGCCAGTTGGGTGAGAGTTTGGAACACTCNGGGGGGAGGTCCCTCCAAGGAGCCACTGGGAGCACTGACCAGAGACTATATAAGGCCTGTCATTTGCATGTGATTGTATCATCATCTCTTACTCTTGAGACTTGGGAGAAAACTAATCCCTTGTTGGCCACCAAGAAAGAGTGTAAAGAACAAGTGCAAGTGCACACTTTGGTGTGTAGCATTGCCAGTTGGGTGAGAGTTTGGAACACTCTCCGGCCACGGTTGGGACAAGCTAAGTGAACCTTTCAGTGCGGAAACACCACTCCGTGGGTGATCTCTACCTTGGTTGAAATACCAAGGGCAGTCGGCGGTTTGCCTGTCGGCGCCGTTTACTCTAGACCGTGGCCAAGTGCGGAGTGACAAAGGGTTATGGGCCCACACTGGTCGGGAAACTTAGTTCTTTGTACCACCGCTCAGTTCACGTGACAGGTACCTCCGCAGCAGACAAGACACCACTGCTCCATCTGCTTCATCGTCGGTCCACTTGGACCAAGGTACGCTTTGTGAGAGACCAGACGCGGGTTGGACCCGTGGTCCACTTTTGCTCTCCACGGACAAGGAACGAGGATACGCTCTGCCATTGTTGGTATGACCCTCGAGTCCTATGCGGGTTACGCTCTGCCCTTGTGGGTATGACCCCGTGTCTGTGGGAGCACTTCCTCCACAATAGCTAAGACACCATCGGCTGGAGGGGTATGCAACGGACTGCACCTTGAAAATCTGTAGCAGTCATCAGCCTCATCAGCCTACATCGGCCTCAAAGAAGCAGAACAGCAGAGACTAAGTGAGCATCCTTGACCACACCGCAATCATGCCGGGGGGCAAGAGATCGTTCCAGTCACCTCACGGCCCGCCGAGTTGGGTGTGGCCAACGCCATCGCACGCTTCGATGGCAAAGCCTTCGGCACGTGGAAATGGCAGTTTGAGGTAGTGATGCGCGTACGCGGGTACCTCAACATGCTGAAAGGGACAGAGGTAGCACCGGAGGACGAGGCAAGCGCGGAATACGCAGGGTGGCAAGAGCGGAATGACATCGCTCTCGCACTCCTCGTCACGTCCATAAGCCCCTCCCTAATCTCCCACATCGAGGGGTGCACGACGGCAGCTGAGGCTTACACCAAGCTGACGAACGTGTACCAGTCAACTTCCCTCGCCAATCGACTCTTCATTCTGCAGCGCCTCATCGGGCTGCGGGTGGGCGAGGGGGAGTCCATCTCGGACTTCCTCCAGCAGTTCGAAGGACTGCTTCAAGAAGCCCGCGCCATGTCCTGGCATCTCGACCAACAGATGCAGGCCATGATTCTCCTCATGGCCTTGCCGCCAAGCTGGAGCCCCATGATCATTACCTTGGGTGGTTGGGAGGAGTCGGAGTTCACGTACCCTCGTGTCTCCGAGTTTGTCTAGAACGAGGCCATGCGGCGCAACAACGGCGTCATCAACAACGCCGCATATGCGAGTGGCTCGGGAGGCACCTCCTCTCATGGCAACAGCAGAGGTAGTGGCGGCGAGAAGAGCGGCAAGAAGAAGGGCAAGTGCCACAATTGTGGCAAGGCCGGGCATTGGGCGCGGGAGTGTCGCGCACCAAAGAAGGAAGGAGGTGGTGGTGGGAGCAGCAACGTGAGTAAGAAGGTGGACTCGACGTCCACGAGCATGATGGCCGAGAGCAAGGCCCCTCCCAACGACTCTGCGCTGCTGCGGCCGGGAGTCTTCGGGCTCGACAGTGGCACGGACTACCACACCTCTCGTGAGGCATGTGGCTTCTCGTCCCTCACACCATCCACGGCCAAGTTCCGGTGCGCCAACGGCGGCATCGAGTACGCGGCTGGTGAGGGAGAGAAGGTCGTGCACACGCGGCTCAACGGAGCCGACAAGGAGTTGC
>SZWC01011228.1:38189-64669 GCA_023375785.1 Penium margaritaceum
TACAACGACTTCTGCAGCATGCAAACAGGGTGCTCCTGGCAATCCATGACAAATCCCTCCGGTTGCTCCATGTAGATTTCCTCCTCCAAATCACCATTCAAGAATGTCGTCTTGAAATCCATGTGGTGAATCTCGAAGTCCTCAGCTGCTGCATAAAAAAGGAGCGTGCACACAGAGGCAAACTTTGCAACAAGAGCAAAGGTTTCAGTGTAGTCGATGCCTTCTTATTGCACGTAGCCCTTGGTGACGAGCCTCGCCTTTTACTTTTTGAGGTTGCCATCTGCTCCCCTCTTCTTCTCGAACACCCACTTGCACTTGATTACCTTCCATCCAAGTGGATGCTCAGTCAGCTCCAACGTACCGTTGTTGAGCTGCGACTGTATCTCCTACTGCACAGCTTGCACCCTATCTGCTGCATCTGGTGCAGCCATGGCCTCCTTGTACGACGTCGGCACTTCAGGATGTGCTGCAACTGCGACGTTCATCTGGTCTAGTTTTTTAAGCATGCAGAAATGCCCGTGCTCACCAGGCTTGTAGTGCACCCTGAGAGGGTACATTCCACCTGGTGCTGGAGCGTTGGTAAGGAGCTTGCATAGTGTTGCTGGCACAAATGCTACTACTGGTGGTGGTACATATTCGTCCTCTGCTTCTGTCGATGAGGCCATCGCATCTGCTGCATGAGACATGGGAGAGTGGAGTGGTTCTCCCATTATCACAATAGATGAAGGATCAGGAGAGACTGGGTCAGGAAGGGTATCTGCTCCCACTGCCTCGTCTACTGCTGGCTCTGTTGCTTCCTCACAAACAATGTTGGTTCCGATGAGGTTGTTCGAGTTGAAGACGACATCCCTCGAGATAATGACGTGGCCTGTATCCCTCTCGTAGAGACGATAGGCTTTGCTTGCCACGTCATAGCTGATCATCAGCATGTGCGTGCTCTTCGCGTCCCAATTTTGCCGCTTCTCCTTTGGCACATGCATGTGCGCTAAGCTGCCAAACGCAAGAAGATGACGCACGCTCGACTTCTTACTAAACCACGCCTCATACGGTGTCATCTGCTCTTGAGCCTTCCTTGGACTGCGGTTCTTGATGTAGACCGCGGTGCTCACTGCTTTGGCCAAAAAGTCATAGGTGAGCCGAGCCACTTGTAGCGTGGAGCGCGCCAACTCAACGATGGTGCAGTTGGTGCATTCTGATATGCCATTTTGCTGCGGCAAGTATGCCGCGGTGCATTGCGCCTTGATGCCTGCTGTTGTGAGGTAGTTATGGACCTCGTTGCTCAAGTACTCTCCTCCACAGTCGCTGCGGAACACCTTGATCTTCTTGCCAGCCTGGTTCTCCACCATTGTCTTCAACTCATTGAACCTGTCAAAGCACTGGTCCTTAGAGGAAAGGAAGTACACAACACTGTAATGGCTGAAATCATCAATGAAGGTGAGATAATACCTAGAGCCTCCAAAGCTGTGGGTGTGCATTAGGCCACACAAGTCTGTGTGGACCAGCTCCAGCACCTCCTATGCACACTCCCCTGCTCCAGAGAACGCCTCGCGATGCTGCTTCCCCTCCAAACAGCCAATGCACAAGTGCTGCTCAAAGTAAGAGATGGTGGGCAAGACACGCATTATCTGCATGGTTTGATGTTGCTGCAAGGCGAGCATGCCGATGTGGCCGTAGCGTGCATGCCAGATTTTGCCAACTATCGCCTGCAGCACTACCGCAAGACTCTACTCAAGCGGGATCTTGGTTGCCCCCAACATGCGGTACATGTCGCCTTCCTTCATCAACCTGACCAACTCTTTGCCCGTTTCCTTGTAAAGGACGTAACCATAGTCATCGTCAAAGACCACTCACAGTCCTGTGCTGGTGAGAGAGGACACTGAGAGAAGGTTGAATGCAGCATCAGGTACATACGGCACGCCATGGAACACTCCCACTTCAATGCCACACGGGGTCTCCAACCACATCTGCACATTCCCAATTCCATCAGCATACACCACCCGATCATCACCCAAAGCAATTAGATAGGGGGGAATGGAGAGCAGCTGCGTAAACCACTCTTTGTGGTGCGTCCGGCTTTTGGTACACCTTGAGCCCTTGTACCATGCGAGATCCGCCTTCTTCACCTACGATACATTAGACTCCACCATAAAGATGCGGTCGAGCACCTCCTTGGCCACGTTCATGTTGCTATGGCGCACGCCGGTGTGGTTTTGCTGCTGCTGCTACTGCTGCTGACGTTGCTGTGATTGCGGCTGCTGTTGCTGTGGAGATTGCTGCTTTTGCTGTTTCTTCTGCTGCTCCTTCTAGTCCCTCTTGAACTTGAAGCACTCTTTCTTGTAGTGCCCTTCTTTGTGGCAATAGTGGCACTCTTTTGGAGTTATGGTCATCACAAGGCAACAGTCTTACCCAGAGAGAAGAGTGTAGCCCTGGTCGACCTCGTTTTGAGCACAACTCTCAATCGGACTGTTGGATCTTCTTGATCTTGGACTCGATGGAAAGATGTTGTTGGGACCTTTAAGATCCAGCGGTCGATCGTCAAATTTGGTGGAGGTTTTACCCTCACCTGTCACTCTCAAAGTGACGGCCTGTGCTGGCTGAAAGTGAAAGGACTTGGCTCTGATACCAAGTGTCGGAACTAGAGGAGAGAGGGAGCCTTGGAGTAGCAAACATGTGGGACTGGAAGGGCATCACCAGTGCTAAAGAATAGTTGTTGAATCACTCAAAATGATAGAGTACATATCGAGCTAGAGCTTGGACAAGTCAGCCCTCTCACAAGCCACACCACTTAGCCATGGAGGCTAAGGCTCACACACTAGAGTCCATAATCTCACACAAGAGAAGAAATCAGCCTAGCAATCAGGCTGACCACTCACACACAACCTAGAAAGCTAGAAAATTCTCTGATGGCATACTCCTAGTGGTCATATAACCCACAATCCCATGGAGAATCGCCATGTGTCCATGGCTAGTACACAAGGATCTCACCTCAGCTAAAAAGTAAGGAGAGGTTCCTTTTCCCTAGTCAGCACACTCTGACAAGGCAACCCAAGAATCTAGGACCCTTTTAGGATATTTGTCCCATCAGGTCCTGACCCTGGACCTCCTGCCTTTTTCTTTTTCTCAGGCTAAGGCATGGAGCCATCGCCATGGTAACCCAGACACTGGCAGTCGATGACCCCGGAAATGTAAAAAATCCATATCTCTCAATCCGACTGTTGGATCGGCTTGAAACTTTGACCGTAGACAATTTGCCACCTGATCTTCATAATGGCAAAGCGGATTGATGATCAAAGTAGGCATCTGGTAGTTTCCTGGAACGTGCTCCTGTGGACCTCAAACTGAGCCAGATGGCCCCTTAACCAACAAAAATGTCTAAGATCCAAGGTTTAGGCGGATCTAACAGTTGGATTGGAAGATATGATTTTTCTGAATTTCCTAGATCATTGATCTCTGGTTTTTGGATGACCATGGTTGAGGGCTCTATGCCGTAGCCTGAAAGAAGAAAACAAGAGGTCTTGTAACAAGGCTTCATGGTAGAAATATCCAAAAGAGTCCTAGTTTCTTGGGTTCCCTTATCAGAGTGAACAACTAGGATAAATGTTCCTCTCCTTGATTTTTAGGTCAGGTGAGATCCTTCTATGCAAGCCATGGATACATGGCCATTCTCCATGGAATTCTGGGTTATGTGAACACTACGACTGTGCGATGAGAGCAATGTCTAGCTCTCTAGGTCGTATGTGAGTGGTCAGCCTGATTGGCAGACTCGGTTCCTCTCTTGTGTTAGGTCAAGGACTCTAGCATGTGAGCCTTAGTCTCCATGGCTAAGTATTGTAGCTTGTGGAAGGGCTGACTTGCGCAGGCTCTACCTTTAAATAAACTCTATCATTTTTAGTCATTCAACAAATATTCTTCAGCACAACTGATACTTTCCACTCCGACATGCTCGCTACTCCAAGGTCACTTCTTGCCTTTAGTTCCAACCTCAAAGGTTTGAAAAATCCCTCAGAGCCCCCTTGTTACTGTAGAAACAGGCGGGTTGACCCCTTCCTTTTTGTGTTGCTTTTTTTCTGTTACCATCACGGAAAAGATGGAGAAGGAGGCTAAAGTAGGGAGTAGACAGATAGAAGTCAAAAATGTTGGGACAAAAGGAGGCACCAATCTTGCGATGCCCTCTATTTCCATTGACTCTCGGTCAACAAGGGCAACAAAGTCAAGGATTTTGTCGTGAGGCAAACACTAAGATGCACTAGGAGTAGAGCGCAAGGACGGCACTGCAAATAGTTGGCTTCATCCATCTTGACACCTCATGAGTGGAGGATGGAAGGACGCGGCCCAAAGGTAGAAGAAGAACGTAGAGAGACAAGGCCAAGACAAGCGCAGACCCGCATGACAATCAGCAGAGAGAGGCTTGGTAAAGTTGTCCGCTGTCTGGAGTTCATTAGAAATGTAAAGCATGTAGACATGGCCATTAGCAACGACATCACGTATTGGTACTGGCGGCGAATGTGTTTGGTACGGTCATAAATATAGGACCCTCAGAGAGAGCAATAGCTCATTCATTATCGCATATGGGAGTGGCTAACAGTTGGTCGAATCCAAGCTTGATCACCAACATGCAAAGCCACACAGATTCATAGGTGGCTTTTCTCTTTGCGATGTATTCCACTTGAATACAGGAGAGAGCTACAATGGACTGCTTCTTGGAACGCTACCTGACGGGTCCACCGTTGAGAAGAAACACGTAGCCAGACGTAGACTGGCTTGCAGCATGGTCTCCAAATAGGTCAGCATCCCACAAACCATGGAGGATATTGTCACTTGTGGAGGAGTAATGAATTCCAAGCGTGGCCGTGGGGCGCAAGTACCTGATGCTTCTTTTTGCAACAACAATATGACGAGCCGTGTTATTCTGATAGCCCCGGTTGAGGATGTCAGTCAGAGATGAAAGGTGAGGCCGAGTAGCCACAGAGGCACACATAAAAAATCCAATCATGGTGGGGAAAACTTTTGCACAAGTTGGGAAAAGAATGTCACTAATAGCGGGAACATAAGTGAGACCAACGGGGTGGCCATGGGATTTGTGACTCCAAGGTGAAACTCTTTAGCTACTCATTGGAAATAGGTGCCTTGGTAGAGCCGAATCTCCCCACAAGAAGCTGCTTGATGAACTTGGATACCAAGATAATATGTCAGGGGTCCTATGTCTCTCATCTCAAAACGTTGATACAATTGTTTTTTTAAGAAAACAATGACAGCAAGAGATGGCCTCAATAGAACATGGTTATCAACATAGAGAATCATGCCTAAGGTCTTGTTGCCGGCCCGAAAGTAAACAGTGTCATCCAAGTCTAGATAAATGAGACCCTCACCAAGTAACAGTTCATGGATCTTCATATTCCATTGGCGTGGTACCTGCAGAAGGCCGTAGAGGAAGTGCTGGGGACGATAGACCACATGAGCCTTGCTGGGATAAATAAAACCTTCAGGCTGCTTCATATTGATGGTCTCATTCAAAACGTCGTTCAAAATCAGACACTTCATATCCATCCTGTGCACGATCCAGTTATTAGTGGCTGCAAGACATATAATGATATGAATAGTTGAATACTTGGCCACTAGTATAAATGCAATGTTGTAGTTGACGCCTAGCACTTGATTGTAGTCGTGAGCAAAGAGTCGTGCATTGTAGTGTTCAGGCTCACCTGCACCTTTGCTTTTCTCGCAAAAAATCCCATTTGTAGGTGAGGATAGGTTGATCTGTCGGTTGCGGTACAAGTTCCCAGGTGCCTTGTTTTTTTAAGTTGATCAAACTCTTCTTGAGCTGCCTTATGTCACTGATTCGCATTTGGACAACTCATGGCATCTTTGTAGCTGATGGGGTCAACAAGTAGTGTAGCAAGAGCAGTGTCTTTGTCGTCGTCAGATTGAGTGAGCATGGCCGGCTTTAAGTAAGCTCATATAGTAACTTGACGTGTAGATCTTTGTAGGCTTGGAACTCCAGAGATGTGGGTGTCTTGACTGAGGCTGATATGGATCCTAGATCTGAATTGGCATGTTCTTTGGGCTTGACAAGATGAAACACATATGCATGTTTGTTTAGAACTCGATCAACGTTAAACTTATGAAGTGGTTTCAGAGCCAGATAAATGTGGATGATTTTGATTTTTGCAATAGGAATGCTCCTGGTTTGTATGAAGCTTGTTTTGTTGAAGATAGATTGCTAAACTCAAGTAGTCTTTGATGTGGTTGCATCCCACACTGTATAGATGTCACAATGATTCTCACATCCAAGGAGAATACAAGCCTTGGATCAAGGCTTTTGTATAGAGCAGATTTCTAGGCGGGTCCAGATATGGGTTGTATAACCAAGAATGTCAGTGTGTTTGAGATGAGGTTTGTGACTTATCCATGCTTGGTACGGAGTGTGCATGTTGATGGGAAGCTTCAAGGTTGGTGACCAGTTGGTGATGTAGGCGAGGGTGTTAAGTGCTTCCCCCCAAAAGACAAATGGAAGTTTTGCCGTGTGCAGCGTTTTCCGTCTCTGTTTCAGCAGCATTGGATGCATCATTTTAGCCTTCCTGTTCTCTTGTGGATGATAGGGAGCTATGCGTTGATACTATGTGCCCTTCAGGTTGAAGTAGGTCTAAAGATTGACTGATGAATTTGTCGTTGTCAGTGCATACCTTCTCGACCCTTGCATTACTTTCATTTTCAACTTATTGCATGCAAGTTTGAGTGATGCCGATAGCTTTGTTTCTGTAGGGCAAGAGTTTGACCCATCTCAAGTGAGTAAAGCCATCAATGATAACTAGGAAGCAATGCTTTTTAGATAGGTACTTCTCTTTGATGTAGCACAGATGCATATGCACAAGCTCTAGATTCCATGTTGAGCCGGAGGTGACATACGTCTTGAAAGGTTTTTTATGATGTTTTCTGGTGAGACAACCACTGCCTTGTTCTTGATCAGAGGGTTTTTCAGTCCAAAAGGAGGATCATAAACAACATACCATCTTTTGCAGAGCTACGTGGTTACTATGAGCCAACTGCAAATGCCACAGTTTTATCATTGCTGATATTGATGAGGTGATGGGTATGGTAGTGGCAGCAGCCATGAAGGCTTCTTCATGTGCACTAGAGATCATGGCTGATTGAACCTCTATTGAGTCAATAATGGTAAGATGTCGTGATTGAGTGGAAACAATTGCAAGTTAGCCCTTGGTGTCCAGAACTTTGCATTTCTTTTCGGCATCAAATATGAAATTCAAGCCTTTTTCATCGATGCGGCCCACAAATAGAAGGATAGCAGTAAGTTCAGGGACATACAAGACTTGATCAAAAGTGAGTATCACTTGTCCTTTCAACATCATCAGACCTGTCACGGTCTCTTCTTTATATGCTAGAAGTAGTTCACCATCCTGAACTCGGACCCCACAAGGTTGTGGGTACTAAGTGAAACAGGTGTACCATTCATTCTAATAGGTCATGTAGGTCATGTACTTAGTGCAGTCGGAGTTCATGATCCAAGCAAGAATGCTAGTTACAAGAAGATAAGTGGTGTCAATGAAGCTCATTGCCAGTTCTTCAAATATGGGATGTTCTACGTCTTTTGACGATTTGGGATTAGAGCTAATCTGTTGAGAAAAGCGAGCACTTTTTGTAGACCCTTCCGTGGTAAGAGATTCAGTTGCAGAATGGAGTCATCATCTCTTGCATAATCCTTCTACATGGACTGAAAACCTGGGAACTCTGAGAGGAGAGCTGAAATTTCAGCCAAGATATTTGAGAATGCAGCATCAAAAGCAGATGTTGTTTCTTTTAATAAACATGCTTGTGGTTATCCTTATGGTCTCTTAGTGAAATGTTGTTGTTGTGGAGGGCAGTCAAGTTGAATATGGCCCTTTTTCTGGCAAGCCAAGAAGATTTAATCATCAGGATGAACATAAAGCTTTGATTCTTCACAAGATGGTCCTACTTGAGGCTGATATGTAGCTTGTGTGTCTTGATTCATGCTTGGATGATGATTGCCGTATGTCTTGAACCTTTTGGTGCGTCCATCTGGTCATCCTTCATACTTCACGCACTGTCCAACCTCATCCCTGTTCTCCTTGATCTACGCATCTTCATCAAACATGAGAGATTGTGTGGCCTTCTCAATTGTGAGCACATGAGGTTTGGTTGCGGTTGTTGCTACAACCACTGAGGGTACAACTGATGCTTGCACTGTTACTTGTGTCTCAGGAACAGCTTGTCTAATGGCATGAAGGACGTATTTCAGAGCTACTCCAATGATTACAATCTTCCCATTGTCCTCTTGTTGACCATTGTTGAATGTTTGAAGACGCTTTGCTATATGCTTGAAACGAGGCAGTAGGCTCTGAAAGAGAGGTTGAACAAGGACATGTTCAGAGATATTTTGACCGAGTACACTGATGTGGCTTGCTAGGTCCTTGAAATGACTGATTTGATATTCAACTCGAAAGTATTCCTCCATCGTCAAAATATGAAATTCTATGAGTAGATGACAAAGTTCAAAGTCGCTGATCTTGTGGTAGCACCTTTTTTATTGCGTTCAAAGAAATTATCGGAAAGAGATTGTTATTTCCATCTCAGACTAGGAATTTCAATCTTTCTTCCTGTTGCATAGTCAAGAGGAGGAAGGCTTGGTTGCATCTTATTCTATAGCCCGCCTTGTATCCTGCCCATGAGTGGGCAGTTACAACATCTATTGGTGGGTTAAAGACTACTCCCCATTGTAGTTTGTGTTAGGGAATCCACGTGGTGCGTTCATGACGTTCGTGTGAATATCTTTAGTGGTATACGTTTTCTGTTTTGGGCAAATGTGAGACTAAGCGTGAGTTTTCTTGTCGCCTTACGCTATTCGAGTACAAATTCAAATGCAGTCAGTTTTCCATAACCAGTGACGAGGTTGCTGATTTGTACACCAAGCTAATGACCTCTCAGGAACTGCAGTTTTGCATAAAGGTATGTAGACTCGGTCCACTTTCACCACATAGAATGGGACATTGCTGAGAAAGGGACCATCCGACTCAATTTCAGGTCCACAGGAGCAATTTCCACAAAACTACCATATGCTTCCATAGATCGACAACATAACTACAACATTGCAAAGATCAGCTGATAAAATGTCTACGGTCCAAGTTTGGGCTGATCCAACAGGCGGATTGCGAGATGTAAATGTTTTCAATTTTTGGAGTCATTGAGCATTGGCTTTTGGGTGACCATGGGCGACGGCTCCATGCCTTAGCCTCAAAAATGAAAAATGCAAGGGGTCCTACGTCAAGACCTGATGGAAGAAGTATCCAAAAAGGTCCTTGATTCTTGGATTGCCTTGTACTAGTCTGTTGACTAGGAAAAAGGTACATCTCCTTACTTTTTAGGTCAGGTGAGATCCTTGTGTCCCAGCCATGGACACATGGCGATTCTTCATGGGATTGTGGGTAATGTGACCGCTAAGAGCTTGTGATGAGAGTATTGTCTAGCTCTCTAGGTTGTGTATGAGTTGTTAGCCTGATTGTGAGGCTCATTTCCTCTCTTGTATGAGATTATGGACTTAAGTGTGTGAGCCTTAGTCTCCATGGCTAAGTACTGTGGCTTGTGAAAGGGCTGACTTGGTTAAGCTCTAGCTCTAGAAAAACCACATCATTTTGAGTGACTAAACAACCATTTTTCAGCACAACTAATGCCATTCTAATCCCACATGCTCGCTGCTCCAATGTCACCTCTCTCCTCGAGTTCTCGCATCAAAGGTTTCAAAAATCCCTCGGAGTCCCCCTATTGCTACATAAACCGGCAGACTGCCCGCTTTTTTTTTTTTTTTTGTTGTTACGATTGCAAAAAAGACGGAGAAGGAGGCCAAAGGAGGAAGGAGGCAAATAGAAGTCAAAAACATCTTAGAGAGAAGGAGGCGCCAACCATGCGATGCGCCCCGTGTCCAACGAGCCTTGGTCAACAAGGGCAGCAAAGTCAAGGATTTTGTCGTTGGGCAAAGACCGAGGTGCACTGGGAGTAGAGCGCGGTTGAAAGGCAATGCGTACGGAGCTACAAGCGACACGAGACAGCACACTGGTAGATCAAACATTTAAAGCAAACGGAAGCAATTCCGCGCGTAGCCGCCGGGTTCAACACCTCATTTTGAGGAATCGAGGAGGCTATGCAAGGAAGCGAGAGAGAGAGAGAGAGAGAGGGAAGGGGCGTGTCGACCCAGAGTGTCCCAGGTCCGTGCCAACGCCTCTTATGCGGGGAAGAGAAGCAAAACATTAGGACGGCGCTGCTAATAGCCTGCTTCATCCATCCTAACGTCTCATGCATGGGGGATGGAAGGATGCGGCCTAGAGGTAGATGAAGAAGGTAGAGAGACAAGGCCAAGACAAGCGACGAGCCGTATGGCGATCACCAGAGATAGGCTTGGAAACGTTGTCCGCTATCTAGAGTTCAGTTTGAATAAAAAGAATGTGGACCTTGCCGTTATCAATGGCATCACATAGGGGTACTGGCAACAAATGTGTTTGGTGTGGTCATAAATAGCAGGGTCCTCGGAAAGAGCAATAGCTCATTTATTGTTGCATATAGGTGTCGCTAGCAGCTGGTCGAATCCAAGCTCGATCAGCAGCATGCAAAGCCACACAAATTCATAGGTGGCTTCACTCTCTACAATGTATTCCACTTTAATAGAGGAGAGAGCCACAATGGACTGCTTCTTGGAAGGCAAGCTGACTGGTCCATCCTACAGAAGAAAGGCATAGCTGGAAGTAGAGCGGCTATTCGCGTGGTCCCCAGATCAATCGGCATCAGGGACACCACGGAAGATGTCATTACAAGTGGAGGAGCATCAAAATCCAAGAATGGCCGTGGGATGCAAGTACCCGATGCTTCATTTTGCAGCAACGACATGACCAGCCATAGTGTCCTGACAGCCCTGGCCGAGGATGTCAATGGCATAGGAAATACAGGATCGAGTAGCCACAGAGGCGTACATCAGAGATCCAATCATGGTGGGGAAAACTTTGGCATAAGTTGGAGAAATAACATTGCTAGAAGTGGCAACTTTAGTGAGACCGTGCTGAGTAGCCAACGGAATGGCCATGGGATTGGTATCTCCAGTATGAAGCTTGTCAACCACTCGTTGGACGTAAGTGGCTTGGTTGAGCTAAATCTCCCAACGAGCAACTGGTTGATGAGCGTGAATATTGAGACATATTATCTATGTTTACTATGTTGCCCATTGGAGATCCATATGGATCTCCATCATCCATTAGCGTGGTGCTTGCTTCAGGCCGTAGAGGAAGCGCCTTGAACAACAGATGAGATGATCCTTGCTTGGGTCAATGAAATCTCCATGCTGGTTTAAGTAGATAGTCTCATTCAAATCACCATTGAAAATCACGCACTTCACATCCATCTTGTGCAAGATCTAGTTTTTAGTAACTGCAAGAGAAAGAAGGACATAAATAGTTGAATACTTAGTGACTAGCACAAACGTGTCACCGCAGTTGACGCCTAGCACTTGATTGTAGATGCGAGCAATGAGTTTAAGTTCACCTACACTGTTGTATTTCTTGCAAAAGGCCCATTTGTAGGTGAGGATAGGTTGGTCTGTTGCTTTTGGTACAAGTTACCAGATGCCTTGTTTTTTGAGTTGATCACACTCTTCTTGAGCTGCCTTCTGCCATTGATCCGCATTTGGATGACTCACGGCCTTTTTGTAGTGGATGGGGTTGACAACTTTTGTGACAAGTGCAGCGTTGTCATCTTCGTCAAATAGAGTGAGCATGGCCAAATTTAAGTAACTTGGTGTAGTGCTGTGACGTGTGGATCTACGTAGGCTTGGAACTTAAGACGATGCGGGTGTCTGGACTGAGGCTGATGTGGATCTTGGATCTGCATGGGCATGTTTTTTGGGTACGACAGGAGACAGGACATCTGCATGATTCTGGAACTGGATCAACGTTGAACTTCTCAAGTAGTTCTGGAGCTGGCTAAATGTGGATGGTATTGATTGTTGCAATAGCTTCATGCTGTGCATTGATGCTAGGATCCAACCACACAAACCACTACTTGAGCTTGACAACCTATCTTCAACAAAACTAGCTTCATGCTGTGCATTGATGCTAGGATCCAACCACACAAACCACTACTTGAGCTTGACAACCTATCTTCAACAAAACTAGCTTCATGCTGTGCATTGATGCTTTATGCTGTGCAGGTTCAAGTAGGTCTGAAGAGTGTGACAGATGAAGTTGCCATCATTGTCACTGCGTACCTTCTTGACCTTTGCATTGGTTTCATTTCCAACTTGTCAAATGCAAGTTTGAATGATACCGACAGCTTCAACTTTGAAGCGTAAGAGTTTGATCCATACAAAGTGACTATAGTCGTCAATAATGATTACAAAGTAATCCTTGTCGAAGAAGCAGTTCTCTTTGACATAGCAGAGATCCATGTGCACAAATTCCAGTTTTACCATTGAGCTGGAGGTGACATACGTCCTGAAGGATTTTTTATGCTGTTTTCAGGTGAGATAGCCATTGCATGGTACTCGATCAGAGAGCGTTGTTAGTCACAAAGGAAGATCATAAACAACCTGCCATCTTCCCAGAGTTACATAGTTGATATGACCCAACCGGAAATGCCACAGTTTTGTCATCGCTGATGTTCATGATGTGATTGGTGCGGTAGTGGCAGTACCTATAAAGTGTACTTCAGGTTCACTAGGGAACATGGCTGATGGAACTTCTTGTAAATCAAGGACATTGAGATGTCATGATTGAGTAGCACCTATGCAGGTTGGCCCTTGGTGTCCACAACTATGCAACTCTTTTTTGCATCAAATATGACTTTGAAGCCTTTCTCATTTATACGGCCCACTGATAGAAGGATAGCTGCAAGTTCAGGGACATACAAGACTTGATCAAAAGTATGTGTCACCTGTCGTTTCTGTTGGCCTGATATGTCCCTTATCTATAGCTCACAATTGGACAGGCACAGGATGGACAAGGCATGCAGTGCGCCCTTGGAGTAAGTCTGCTAAGTCTGGTCCAGATAGACAAGGCATGCACTGATCCTTTGGAACAAGTCCCCTTGGTCTAAACTTGATACTATAACCAGCAAACACTACCTAGGACAACTCCTTGTGGCTTAGAGGTTTGAGAGTTAGTCTCTGGAATAAGAGGTCACTAGGTCAAATTACTGCCTAGTGACTAGTTTTCTTTGTAAAAAAAAGAGGGACAGGAAGATTCTAAGAGGACATCCTAGAATATTCCAAGGTCCTTTCCTGTGGATGGCACCACTTGGCAATCAGAGAGCACCATGTAGGCAGGGGTATGATGTAATTTCAGTTTCCCCTAAGGTGGCTCATCCAATGAGCCACTTCATGTCTAGGCTAGAGACCGGCTCTAGGACAAAAAGTACCTGTCAGTTGCCTGTCATTTATTCAGTCTTTACCTTTGAGACTACTGACAAAGTTGTCCACTAGAGTCTGACACTAAAGAAGCAGTGGTTGGTATAAGCCCAAGGAGTTAGATCGTCACGCAAAAATTACCAGATGCTAAGGACACACTACAAGGAAATGATTCATATGAACTGCTCACAGTGGAACGTGATTCTCAGGATGATATCTCCTCCTAGTTGCAATACTAGGAGCGGACGACAAGTTTCATTATGTCGGCCTTGTTTTCTAGTCTGTTGCCTCACGTCGTTTGACAAAGGGTTATGGGCCCACACAGACCAATTATAAGGCACACTTCTCCGTTCTCTCTCACCCTCTCATTCTTACAACGCACATGAGCTCCATCTCTTCCATTTGCTCCATCAGCTACAACGGTGGGTGCTTGCACTTAGCAATCAAGGGCCACGGATAAGCTCTTCCCTTGGAGGTATGACCGTTTCACACTAACCACTATAAGCTCTACCCTTGGAAGCACGACCCTAGGTTCGTCAGAGTACGTTGTTCTTGACTTGCATGTGATCAAGGGCTAAGGGGTAAATAATGAATGTGCACCTTCTAAACGGGATGTAGAGAATAGCCTACACCAGTCTACATCTGCCTCAACAAAGGACACAATCAGTGAAGCAGGGAAGCAGAGAAGTAGTATGACGACACCCACGACACCCAGTTTTGAGCAGGTCAACAGTGGGATGTCAAAGTTCACAATGATAGGTTTTCCCTTGTGGAAATCAAACTTTGACATTGTTATGAGGGTGCGTGGCTACTTGAAGATGCTCCTTGGAGAAGAGGTTGAACTTCCAGAAATAGACACTTGATGTAATGCATGGAGTGTCAAAAATGACATGGGGCTTGCGAGTCTTGTGACATCAGTGCATGAGTCACAGCATGTCCACCTCCAAGGTATCACACATACATCAAAGGCTTATGAAAAGCTTGCATGTCTTCAGCCATCAACGACTCTTGCAAATTGCCTCTTCATCCTTCAAGAACTGATTTAGATGAATGTAAGCAGAGGAGATTGAAAACAACATCCAAGCCATGATCCTCCTCATGGCGCTACCTGAAAGCTGGAATCCTCTAATGAGAGTTTTTCGCGGTTGGGAGGAGCGAAATTGACATCCAAGGTACTGTCCTTGTATGTGCGCAATGAGGCCATGTGTTTCAGCAGCAGTAAGGCCAACATTTCAGCCTATGCTAGACAGTACGCTGGCCGTGGCAACAACTCCTAATCTGGTGAGAGTGGCAACAAAGGCAATGGTGGTGGAGGAAGAGACAATGGTGGCGGTGGAAAGGGTTCAAAGCATCCTGAGAAGTTCCACAACTGTGGCAAACCTGGGCATTGGGCACGAGAGTACAGGGCTCTGAAGAACAAAGACAGAGATCATGGTCATAAGTGTTGACCTGATATGTGTTGACCTGACATGCCCCTTGTCCATAGCTGACATTTTGACAGGCACAAGACGGACAAGGCATCCACAACTCCCTTGGAGTAAGTCTTCAGAGTCTGATCCAGACAGATAAGGCATGCACTGCTCCTTCGGAGAAAATCGCCTTGGTCTAAACTGCATAACATAGCCAGCAAACACTACCTAAGACAATTCCTTGTGGCTTAGACATTCCAGAGTTAGTCTCTCGAGGGAAAGGTCTCTAGGTCAAATCCCAGCCCATTGACTAATTCTCTTTGTGCTGAAAAGGAGGATAAGAAGGTTCTAAGATACATCTTAGAATATTCCAGGGTCCATCCTGGTGCCTGGCACCACTTGGTAGTCACAGAGAGCGGCATGTAGGCAACAGGGATGATGCAATCAAGATTACCCCCAAAGTGGATCATTCAAGGAGCCACTACGCGCCTAGGCTAGAGGCTGGCTCAAAGAATATGAAAACCTCTTAGTTGCCTATCATTGATTACAGTTCTTACCCTTCAAACTCCTCACTCATTTGTGCACCAGAGGTAGAGACTAAAGAAGCATTGGTTGGTCAAAGCCCAAGAGTTAGCTCCTCATGGAAAAGTGACCAGGTACAAAGGACATAGTGTAAGGAAGTAATTCCTATGAACTCCTCAGTGTATCGGCCTCCTAGTTCCAATACTAGGAGCGGATGACAAGTGCCAATGTACTTCCTCAGTATTTTGAGGAAGATATCCTCTCCTAGTTCCAATGCTAGGAGCGGATGACAAGTGCCAATGTATCGGCCTTGTTTTCTAGTCCGTTGCCTTAGGCCAGTTGACAGTAAGAACGAGAGAAAAAGAAAGGGTAAGAAAGATATTTCTTTAAAAACCTTCTTGTCCCCCTTTTGGTCACAAAGAGAATTAGTCACTAGGCTGGGATTTGACCCAGTGATCTCTCGGTCCAAAGACTAACTCTGGAACGTCTTAGCCACAAGGAGTTTTTCTTACATAGTGCTTGATGGCAATACTATCATATTTAAGCCAAGGGGACTTCCTCCAAAGGAGCACTTCATGTCTTGTCTATCTAGACCAGACTTAGGAGACTTACTCTAAGGGAGACGTGCATGCCTAGTCTGTCCTGTGCATGTCCAAATGTCAGCTATGGACAAGGGGCATATCAGGTCAACAAACTCTCCCTTGCACCTCCGTCCATTAGCTATGAGATATGTCCTTTCTTCAGCTGTCTTAGCCTTAGTCTTTGTTGGCTACGTTGACCATACCGATACCTCAGGTACCTGTAGAGTGCAACTCGCTGTCAAGCGCCTTTGTCATGCAATCTGCAAGCATGGTCTCGGTCTCCACGTATACCACATCCACAATGTCCTTTGCGACCAGGTTGCGTGAGTAATGGTACCTGATGTCGATGTGCTTGGTTTTCTAGGAGAGGACGTCATCCTGTACCATTTTCATGGCACTTGTGTTTTTTTTGCAGACCCTTGTTGCTTCTATATATGGTGCTTTTATCTCAACAAGCAAAATAGGTAACCACTATGTCTCCTTGCATGCTTCTGACAGAGCGATGTACTTTGCCACAGCGGTAGAGAGGGAGACACAATCTTACTTTCTGCTTGCCTAAGAGATTGTTCAACTTTTGAAGACATAGACAAAGCGCGAGGTGGACTTTTTGTTCTCTATAATTCCTCCCCAATCAGCATATGTGTAGCACACTAGGTGTAGCGCGTCACATCCCTCTTGGCCTCCAAACTAGAGTCCCATGTGTCGTGTCTTCTCTAGATTACGCATGATGCGCTTAACTGCTTGACAGTGCTATTGCCCTGGATTGGCCACAAACATAGCATATATAAGGGCATGTTCCTGCCATGGTATACATGAGGCTGCCAACAGCAGACTCGTAGGGAATGTTCTCCATCTTACGCCGTTTTGATTCCGTGCTGAGGCTCATGGAGGAAGAGAGCTTGATGTTTGTTGTCATGGGTTTCTTAATGGGCTTCCAATCCTCCATGTCGTAGCGCTTGAGAACCTTCATGCTGTACTCGGTATGGTTTAGCTTGATGGTATCTACTGCTCCATTGCGGTGGACGGCTATCCCAAGATAGAACTCAAGCATTCACATGTCCTTCATCTTGAACCTATTGCTGAGATCTGTCTTCCGCTTCTTCAACATTACGACTCACGACGAGCAGATGATCAGGTCATCCACGTAAAGTACAACCAACATCACTTTTCTCTCATCCTCTCGGACACAGACACTCGGGTCATTCTGGCAGTGCGTGAAGGTGGGTCCAGCCATGAAGCCGTCCATCTCTTTCTACCATGTCCTTGGGTCTGTTTCAGCCCATAGAGTACTTTGACCAGCTTGCAAACCTTTCCCTCTGGAGCTTTCACTCCCTCAAACACTTCCATCAACACTTGTCTAGCTTTGTCTAGCTTCCTGTAGAGGAAAGGTGTCTTGACGTTCATCTGGTGGACCTCTAGATCTTTTTCAGCAGTGATGCTCACCTTGGATCTGATGGAGGCAAAGGTGACGACAGGTGCAAAGTTCTCCTTCCACTCTGAGCCTCTACACTGGGAAAACCCCTTCGCCACAACTCTTACCTTGTACTTGTCAACAGTACCATCCTGCTTGAACTTTTTCTGGAGTACTTGATCACCTGACTCGAGCAACACAACCCACTCTCCTAATTTGAGAGCATGGATAAGATCCAGTGAATCTCCCTCGCCGAGCGTCCTTTCACCAAACTCAACATCTCGGCTCCTGATGAGCTTTCCAGCCTCTTGGTCCCATAGCCTGTACGCCATGTGTGTAGTGTCGTATCCGACCATTAGACACTTGCGAGTGCGTGCATCCAGCTTGCCACTTCGTTCTCGTGCTTCAACTTTTGCCCACGCAGTACAGCCAAAGACCCTCAAGTGTGAGGCATCTGGCTTCTTCCTTGACCAAACCTCGTGTGGCAACCTGAGCTGCTTCTCTTGCTGCTTCTTACCACGCCTTCCAAACCTGGTTGCTAGAGTGAGATCCACAAGGTAGCAAGCAGTTCTTGCAGCTTAAGCCCAGAATTGAGGTGGGAGTTTGGCGTCAAAGAGCATGCTTTGTATCATGTCGAAGATAGTTTGGTTCATCCGGTCGGCACCAATTGCTTTGGGGAGCGTAAGGCGTAGTGGTGCGGTGGTTGATGCCAATTTCGCTCAACCAGCCTTTTACACGCCCGGTACTCACCACCGTTGTTTGTGTGCAATGCCTTCCCCTCCTTGCTTGTCTGCTGCTCTACCATGGCGACAAACTCTTGCACCTTCTCCTTCACCTCTCCCTTTGTCTTGAGGAATTAGATCTACATCTTGCGACTGTGGTCATCAATGAATGTTAAGAAATACTTGCTGCTGCCGTTTGAGGGAGTACAGAATGGTCCGCACACATGAGAGTGAATCAAGTCTAAGATTAATGCTACACGTTGTCCATTATGCTCAAAGATCTTTCTCTTTGCCTTTCCTTGGAGGCATGGCTCACACAGCTTCTTGCACTTTTTTTCATCCTTGGCCTTGTATCCCTCTATCCCATGAACCACTTTGTGCTGCTGCATACCTTGCAATGTGCTGTAAGCCACATGGCCAAACTGCCTCTGCCATAGCTCAGCATCAATGTCTTTGGTGGAGTTGGCGGCCATGGTGGCGGCCTTTGGTTCAACATCAAGCTTTGAAAACTTGGGCTCTTCAACCGCCGCATTCCCTCATTTGTACTCTGAAGGGGCTTGGTCTGTAGCACATAGAGCCCATCAATACTTGGGACCTGTGCGACAAGACTCTCCTCGGGATAGGACATCTTAATGTCCTTGTTCTTCACAATCATGGCTTCCTTCTCTGTCAAGACGACCGTCATGTTGTGGTCTGTGACACCCACAAGAGGTTTGCTACTAAAGACGGCATGAAGACGATGTTCTGCAGCTTCAAGTATTTCTTAGCACCATTCATGTTGATGCTGATCGACTTATCTCCCTCGCCTTGCGCATGGACAAGGCTGCTCTTGGCACATCTGAAGTAACATTCATTGTCCCTAATGGAGATCAACCCATTCTTCTCCCTTAAAGAGTGGTGGTTTGTACTAGAGTTGAGCCTACACGCTCCACGCTTTAGTGATGCCGCTCCCTTGGTTGCCGGCACGCTCTCCGCCATCATGTTTGTCAAATCCTCTTTACCCTTTCATTTGCCCTCATTTCTACCACCATGATCTCCGTCTTCCTTCTTGGGAGGCCTGAACTCCTGCGCCCAATGCCCAAGCTTGCCACAGTTATGGCACTTCTCTGCTTCTCTGCTTCTATGCTTTTTTTAGGCTGATGTACGCTGATGTAGGCTATTGTCTGCTACCGGTTGAGAGGATGCAGGTCTGTTTTTTACTCCTTAGCTGTTGATCACTTGCAAACATAGAAGAAGGTTCTCTAAAGAGCCCAAGGTCATGCCTCCAAGGGCAGAGCTTATCCTAGTAAGGGTCCAAGGGTCGTACCTCCAACGGCAGAGCTTATTCTTGGCCCATGTTTGCTAAGTGCCAGCGCCCACCGTTATACCTGATGGAGCAGAAGGAGCTGATGGAGCCGATGGAGGTGATGCATGCTCCAAGACAAAGAAGAAAAGACAGCATACAGAAGTGTGCCTTACAACTAGTCACTGTAGGCCCATAACCCTTTGTCAACCGGCCGGAGGCAACGGACTAGAAAACAAGGCCGACACAATGGCACTTGCTGTCCACTCCTAGTATTACAACTAGGAGAAGATGTCACTCTAAGAATCACGGTTCCACACTCAGCAGTTCATACGAATCACTTCCTTGCACTTTGTCTTTAGCACACGGTCACTTTCGCACGAGGAGCTAACTCCTAGGGCTTAAACCAACCAATGCTTCTTTAATCTCAAGGATAAAAACTGTGCTCGATGGCAGGCAAATCTCAGCTTCTTATAGTCCTAGAGCCAGCCTCTAGCTTAGGCACGTAATGGCTCCTTAAATGAGCCACTTTGGATGCAATGTGGATTGCATCATTGCCTCTGCCCGCATGACGCTCCCTTTGACCACCCAGTGGCGCCAACCACCAAGGACCTTGGAATGTTCTAAGATGTCTCTTAGAACCTTCTTGTCCCCCTTTTGGTCACAAAGAAAACTAGTCACTGGGCTGAGATTTGACCCAGTGACCCCTCTCTCCACAAACAAACTCTGGAATGTCTAAGCTACAAGGAGTTATCCCACAGAGTGTTTTCTGGCTAAACCAAACAGTTGAAACCAAGGGGACTTTCTCCAAAGGAGCAATGCATACCTTGTCTATCAGGACCAGACTTAGGGAACTTACTCTATGGGAGCAGTGCATGCCTAGTCCATCCTGTGCCTGTCCAAATGTCATCTATGGACAAGGGACATATCAGGTCAACACCACATGCTCGCTGCTCCAAGGCTCCCTCTCTCCTCCAGTTCCAACAAGACATTCTAGAGTTAGTTTTTTGAGTGAGGGGTCACCGGGTCAAATCCCTTCCCAGTGACTTATTGTGTTTGTGACTAAAACGAGGACAAGACCTTTCTAAGAGACATCTTAGATCATTACAATTGTCAACCGGCCTAAGGCAACGCACTAGAAAGCAAGGCCGACACAATGGCACTTGACGTCCGCTCCTAGTATTGCAACTAAGAGGAGACATCACCCTCGGAATCATGGTTCCACACTAAGCAGTTCATAGGAATCACTTCCTTGCACTGTGTCCTTATCATTTGGTCACTTTCCCTCGAGGAGCTAACTCCTTGGGCTTAGACGAACCAATTCTTGTTTAGTACCTGTGGTGGATAACTTTGTGAGGAGTCTCAAATGCATGAAGTGTAATCAATGACATGTTCTTATAGTCCTAGAGTCAGCCTCTAGCCTAGGCGCGTAGTAGCTCCTTAGATGAGCGACTTTCGGGGAAATCTGGATTGCATCATCCCTCTTGCCTACATGGTGCTCCAGGTGACTGCCAAGTGGCACCATCTACCAGGAAGGAGCTTGGAATTTCCTGAGATGTCTCTTAGAACCTTCTAGCCCCCCTTTTGGTCACAAGAAAAACTAGTCACAAGGCTAGGATTCAACCAAATGACCTCTCACTTCAGAGACTACCTCTGGAACATCTGAGCCATAAGGTGTAGTCCTAGGTAGTGTTTACTAGCTATACAATCCAGTTTTGACCAAGGGGTTTTGCTTCATTGGCTTAGTGCATGCCTTGTCTATTCCGAATAGACTTATGGGAATTACTCCAAGGGAGAAGTCATGTGCCTGTCCAAATGTCACCTATGGACAATGGGCATAACAGGTAAACAAACTCTCCCTTGCACCTCTCTCCATTAGCTGTAAGATATCTCCTCTCTCCAACTGTCTTACCCTCAGTCTTTGTTGGCTGCGTTGACCATAGTGATCCTTCGGGTACGTGCAGAGTGTAAATCAGTGTCAAGCGCCTTTGTCATGCAATCTGCAAGCATCCTCTTTGTCTCCACGTAGTCTAGGTCCACAATTTCCTTTGCGACCAGGTCAAGTTAGTAGTGGTACTTGATGTCAACAATGTGCTTGGTCCGCCGGGAGATGTGCTTGGTCCACAATGCGCTTGGTCCGCCGGAAGATGACATTATCATGTGCCATTTTCATGGCACTCTTGTTGTTGATGTGGACCTCCGTTGCTTTTCATTGTGGCAATTTCATCTCTGTAAGCAAACTACATAGCCATTGTGCCTCCTTGCATGCTTCTGGGAGAGCGATGTACTGTGCCTTAGCGGTAGAGAGGGAGAAACAGTCTTGCTTGCTGCTTACCCAAGAGAGGGCACCACCATTTAAGAGGCAGACAAAGCTTGAGGTAGAATTTCTGTCATAGATTCTTCCTCCGAAGTCGGCATCAATGTAGCACACTAGTCGCAGCGGGTATGAGTCCTTTTGGCCTCCAAACTGTAGTCCCATGTGTTGTGTCTTGTGCATGATGCGCTTGACTGCTTGCAAGTGTTGTAGCCCTGGAGTGGCCACAAATGTGCTCTCCTGTTCCATAACATAGCAAATATCAGAGTGTATTCCTACCATGGCATATAGGAGGCCGCAAACAACAAACTGGTAGGCAATGTTCTCCATCTCACGCCATTCTGCTTCCGTGCTAGGGCTCACAAACAAGGAGAGATTGATGTCTGATGTCATGGGTGTGCTGATGGACTTACAGTCCTCCATGTTTGAGGACCTCCATGATGTACTTGGTCTGGTTCAACTCAATGTTGCCTGCTGCTCAATTCGATGGACAGCTATTCAAAGATAGAACTCGAGCTGACCCACGTCCTTCCTCTTGAACCTGTTTCTAATATCTATCTTTGGCTTGTTGAAGAGCTTGATTGATGATCAACAGATGATCACTTCATTCACATACAGTGCAACCCGCATCAAGCCTTGCTCATTCTCCTGCACGTAGACACTCGGGTCATTCTGGCGGTATGTGAAGGTGAGCCCAGGCAAGAAGCCGTCCATCTCCTTGTACCACATTCTTGGGGCCTGTTTCAGCACATAGAGTGCTTTGACCAGTTTGCAAACCTTGCCCTCTAGAGCTTTCACTCCCTCGGGCACTTCCATCAGTACTACTTTGTCTAGCTTCCCGTAGAGGAAAGTTGCCTTGACGTCCATCTCGTGGACCTCCAGAGCTTTTGCAACAAAGATGCACGACATGGATTTGATGGAGGCGAATCTGATAACAGGCACAGAGGTCTCCTCATACTCTGAGCTTGCACGCTAGAATAACCCCTTCGCCACAACTCTTGCCTTGTACTTGTTAATAGTACCATCTTGCTTGAAGTTTTTCTGGAGTACCCACCTTGACCCCTCCACATGCGCATTTGGGGGCGTGTTTATGAGAACCCATGTTGTGTTCTCTTCAATGCATGCGAGTTTGGTATCCACATCCTCCTTCCACTTGGATGCATCTGGCATGTTCATACCCTCAACTACGGTTACAAGCTCTCCCAGGGCCAAGCATGACAAGTTTTTTCTAGTCCATTCTACACTCTCAATACTATACGTGTGTGGGGGTTTCTCCAAGCGCGTACGACAACAGAGTGTTGCTGGTGGTGCTTCAAGGCTTAGTTGTTTCTGTTGCTCCTACGCTGCTAGTGATCCGTTCTTTAAGGAAGAGCCACCGGCCTCAGAGTTCCACTCAGAGGCCTCGAATGACTCGGACTTTGTCTCAGAGTCCGTTGCTGCGTCAACCTGCACAGCCACTCTCCCTGCAGTACCATCCTTCACTGACACTATCTACGAGTTCTCAGGTGTCTAATCACCTGACTCGAGCAACACAACCTACTCTCCTGATTTCAGAGCATGGATAGGATCTAGCGACTCTCCCTTGCCGAGCGTATTTTCATCAAACTCGGCATCTCGGCTCTTGATGAGCTTTCCATCCGCTTGGTCCCACAGCTTGTAGGCCTTGTCTTTAGTGTCGTATCCGACCGTTACACTCTTGCGAGCACGTGCATCGAGCTTGCCACTTCCTTCTCTTGCTTAGACCTTTGCCGAGGCAGTACAACCAAAGGCCCTTAAGTGTGAGGCATGTGGATTCTTTCCTGACCAAGCCTCCCGTGGTGTCCTCAGCTGCTTATCTTGCTTCTTCTTACCACGCCTTCCAAACGTGGTTGCCGGAGTTAGATTTACAAGGTGGCAAGCAGTTTCTGCAGATTTTGCCACGAAACAAGTTGAACGTTTGGCGTCATAGAGCATGCTTTGTGTCGTACAGAGGATAGTCTAGTGCATCCGCTTGGTAAGACCATTACTCTAGGAAGTGTAAGGCTTAGTTGATGTCGTGTCAGCTCAACCAGCCTTTGCACGCCTCGTACTTGTTGACCTGATATGCTCCTTGTCCATCAGTGACATTTAGGCAGTCACAGGACAAACTAGGCATGCACTGCTCCATAGGAGTAAGTCCCCTCAGTGTGGTCCAGATAGACAAGGCATGCACTGCTCCTTTGGAGAAAGTCCCCTTGGTCTAAACTTGATAGTATAGCCAACAAACACTACCTAGGACAACTCCTTGTGGCTTAAACGTCCCAGAGTTAGTTTCTGGAGCGAGAGGTCATTGGGCCAAATCCCAGCCTGATGACTTATTTTCTTTGTGACCAATAGGGGGACATGAAGGTTCTAAGAGACATCTTAGAACATTCCAAGGTCCTTCTTGGTGGTTGGTACTACTTGGCGGTCACACGGAGTGCCATGTAGGCAGGGGGGATGATGCAATCAAGATTGCCACCAAAGTGGCTCATCCAAGGAGCCACTATGCGCCTAGGCTAGTCCTAGAGGCTGGCTCTAGGACTATAAGAACCTGTCAGTTGCCTATCATTGAGTACAGTTCTTACCTTTGAGACTCCTAACAGAATTGTCCACGAGAGGCAAACACTAAAGAAGCATTGGTTGGTCTAAGCCGTAGGAGTTTGCTCCTTGCGGGAAAACGACCAGGTGCTAAGGACTCAGTGCAAGGAAGTGATTCTTATGAACGACTCAATGCCGACCCTTGGCTCTGAGGGTGATATCACCTCTTGGTTGCAATACCAAAAGCAGTTGGCGGGAACCATTGTGTCCGAACCCGTTTTCTAGACCGTTGCCTCATGTAGGTTGACAAAGGGTTATGGGCCCACACTGACTAGTTGTAAGGCACGATTCTGCGCACTCTCTCAGCCTCTCTGTCTTGCAGCGTGTATCAGCTCCATCAACTCCATGTGATGCATCTGCTCTATCAGTTCCAATGGCGGGATTGGCACTTAGCGAACAAGGGTCAAGGATAAGCTCTGCCTTTGGAGGTATGACCCTTGGGCCCTTACCAGGATAAGCTCTACCCTTGGAGGCACCACCCTAGGTTTGCTAGTGTGCGTTCTTCTCTTTCTGCAGGTGATCAACGGCTAAGGGGTAAGCAACGGATCCTTACCTTATAAACTGATAGCAGATAACAGCCTATATCAGCCTACATCGGCTTCAACAAAGCAGAGAAGCAGAGAAGCAAAGAAGAAGTATGACGAGTAAATCACCCGTGGGATGTCAAAGTTCAAAGGGATAGGTTTTCCCTTGTGGAAATGGTAATTTGAGATTCTCATGAGGGTGTATGGCTACTTGAAGACGTTCCTTGGAGAAGAGGTTAAAACTCCAAAAACAGGTACTGGATATGAAGCATGGAGTAGTTAAAAAGTGCCCTCGCCATGAATGCCGTTTGTCGTTTTCCTGGTCTGACCACTATAGAGTGGTTGGATGTCCTATCTGAATGCTGATTTGGACTCCTTGGAGTTTTCCATGCAATTTCAAGCTTTCAGTTGCTCGATTTGGTTGAGAATTCAGAAAGTTAGCCCTACCCAACGATTGGGTGGAGCGGCGGGTGGAATCTGGTACCCGTCCGGGGTGACGGGATACTCCACCATCGGTGGTCTGTGTTCAGCTCCAACTGGCTCCATAGACCCCAAGGCCCTAGAGGAAGAAACCAGGGAGATCCCCTGGACCAGGGCGAGCCGCCCTTTGACTTGCGAATCAAAGAAAGGCACTTCGAGCCGTCGTTGGCTCGTGTCGGAGACAACTCGCGTCGGCGGCAGCCAAAGGCGGCTCTACCAAGGGTTGCTTGGATGGGCGTAGCAGGGGCTAGACTGCTCCAATTTGGGGGTGCTTGGATGTGTTAGAAAGCTCAGATCACACCCTATACGAATCTGATGAAATCGCACCAAAAAAACTAACAATTAATGATTCCAAGCCCTTCTCAGGTTCCACAATCTATGTTCTGCCACAATTCTGCTCCCTTCGTGTTGTGGCGACCCAAAGCACATATCTCCCTTTGAAGTCTCTTTGCACTAAGAAGCCGTTAACACTTAGACAGTTCAGAGCACGCTAGGACAACATTTATAACAGGAGTGTCAAAACCAATATGGCGCTTACAATTCTTGTAACATCAGTGCATGAGTCACAGCATGTCCACCTCTAAGGTATCACACATGCATCAAAGGTTTATAGGAAGCTTGCACGTGTACACCAATCAATGGCTCTCGTAAATTGCCTCTTCATCCTTCAAAAGCTGATTTTGATGAGGCTGAGCGAGGGAGAGTCGATTCCGGACTTCCAGTTGCAGTTTGAAGGACTGCCGCAGCAAGTGACCCAAATGAACTGGGAAATTAACACCAACCTACAGACCATGATCCTCCTCATGGCGCTATCTGAAAGCTGGGGTCCTCTGATCACCGTCTTTGGCGGTTGGAAGGAGGAGGATTTGACGTATGAGGCAGTGTCCGTGTACGTGCGCAACGAGGCCATGCGTCGTAGCGGTAGTGAGGCTAACATTTCAGCTTATGCTGCATAGCATCGTGGTCGTGGCAATAACTCCTCTTCTGCTCAAAGCGCCAACAAAAGCGATGGCGGTGGTGGAAAAGGCAATGGTGGCGGTGGAAAGGGTTCAAAGCGTACTGGGAAGTGCCATAACTGTGGCAAGCCTGGGCATTGGGCACAAGAGTGCAGGACTCCCAAGAAGGAAGACGGAGATCATGGTGGTAGAAACGAGGGGAAAGGAAGGGGTAAGAAGGAGTTGACAAACATGATGGGAGAGAGCGTGCCGGCAACCAAGGGA